>NW_026472406.1:0-12023 GCF_026875155.1 Cherax quadricarinatus
AAAAACAGCAAAATGTATCCCAATTTTTCAGGAGACAGGGTGCATTA
Organism: Cherax quadricarinatus; assembly: GCF_026875155.1. NCBI lineage: Eukaryota > Metazoa > Arthropoda > Malacostraca > Decapoda > Parastacidae > Cherax > Cherax quadricarinatus. Next base: position 48 of record NW_026472406.1, read on the forward strand.
GACTACAGACCAGAGTTACTGACATGTATGCAAAGTCATGGAGAAGCTTATTAGGAGAAGAGTGGTGGAGCACCTAGTAAGGAATGAGCTTATACACGGTTTTCAGGGGAAAGGAAATCTTGTGTCACAAACTTCCTTGAGTTTTACAAGGTGACACAAGTAAGACTTGGTGGTAGACTGAATATTCATGGACTGTAAGAAGACTTTCAACACAGTTCCGCACAAGACAGAGTAACAGGAGCAGGCTGGAATAACAGGAAAGTCACTGCAATGGATCAGATAATACCAGACAGGGAGGAAACAACAAGTGATGGTAAGTGACGAGTTATCAAGTGGGTGCTTGTGACAAGCGGGTTCCGCAAATGTCAGTCCTAGACCAAAGCTGTTTCTGGTATATGTGAATGACATAACGAAAGGATATATTAGAGGCGTCCCTGTTTGCAGTCTATGTAAACTAATTGGAGAATGCAAACGGAAGAGGATCAGGCTGGACTACAAAAGGAATCTGGACAGCTGAGAGCCTGATCCAACAACTGGCTTCTGGAGTTTAACCCCACCAAATGTAAAATCATGAAGATTGTAGAGGGTCCAAGAAAATCGCAGGCTAGGGGCCAAAGATTGCAAAGCTCACTCGAGGAAAAGGAACTAGAGGTAGGTATAATACCGAGCACATCAAATTAAGACACACATCAACCAAATAACTGCTGCAGCATACAGAGCCTGGCAAGCCTAAATATGAGTCATTCAAGACTGTACACCGTGTAAGTCAGACCAATATTGGAGTATGCAGCACCAGTATAGAACCCACACCTGTCAAGCACGTCAAGAAATTTGAGAAAGTACAAAGGTTTGCAACAAGAATAGTCCCAGAGCTACGGAGTATGTTCTACTAGGTGAGGTTAAGGGAAATTGACCTGACGACACTGGAGGACAGAAGAGACAGGGTGGGCATGATAACGACGTATGGAATACTGAGAGAACTGACAAGGTACATAGTGACAATGTTTCAGAAATTGGGCAAGGAAACCAGAGTCACAACTGGAAGTTGAAAACTCAGATGAATCACGGGATGTTAGGAAGTATTTCTTCAGTCATAGAGCTGTCAGGAAGTAAAACAATCATAAAATGTAGTGAGACAGGATCCATAGCTTTAAGCAGTGGTACGACGAAGCTCAGAGTAGGAAAGAGTAGACCTAATAGCAACCAGTGAAGAGGCGGTCAGGAGCTGTGAATAGACCCTGCAACCACAAATATACGAGTACTACACACGGGCTAGGAAGAAACGCAGCATGTAAATCAGGCTGCCTATCTTTTGGGCATCTGTGGCTGAGTGGTCTAGGGCGTCACTTGAGGAACCTTGCCAGGCTCCGCTGAAGTGCTTTTGAATCTTGCTCACTGTGACCTTTGTGTGTGTGTGTGTTGTGTGTGTGTGTGTGTGTGTGTGTGTGTGTGTGTGTGTGTGTGTGTGTGTGTATTTTAAGGTGACCCCATAGAGAAAGAAAGGATGGATGTGGTCATATGTCTACTAGATTTCAACTGCAAGAAGGTCACAGTTGAAAGAACAACGAAGTGAAGAGAAAACAGAAATTGAATACAGCCATGGGAGAGAACAACGCATAAGGCCACAAACAAGGAAGAGCAAAGCGTCAGCATATTACTGTATTAGACGTGACAACATGGAGATATTTTGGAGGTTGATCGTCTGGATAGCTGTGTTGTTTTTTCATCTCATGTTTCTCCTATGATTGGCTGGTGGAAGTCTGGTCGTTTGTGAGGTGGCCATCACCAACAAATTCAGATTGGGGCGGAGACCGAATTTTCCAAGTCAGTAATTACTGTATTTAAATAAGGTGAGTTGGCCCCCAATTTTACTCAGTTTACTGTCTGTGGGTCGAAGTCATATGCACTAGTAATGAAACAATCGTCAGTAAAAAAGTAGGAAGAACACAAACAGGACACTTAACAAAAGAAAGGAGGAACACTGCAGCAGGCCTACTGGCCCATGCAAGCAGGTCCAATTCTCCCACCAACTTAAGCCAATGCATTAACCTAGTCAGTATGTATAATGTACGCCAAGACTGTAGTCCTGGCACGGTCTCAATCTTGCGATGACCCGTCTCTGGCTCCCGAGGAGAAAGGTTTCTACAATGATGCACGTATGCTGCTCAAGCACTCTTCTGGTCAGTTCAACTGGTGCATCTCACAAGCGACAACACCGTATGTACTCTTAACTATGGACACTAGCGAGGAGGAGGATATGTCGTTATCACATGTAACAGCATGTCTGGTTCGTTGACTCCATGATACATTAGTGTGGCCGCAGTCATCTCTGGGTCCTCTTCGGGAGGGAATATCACTTCTAGTTGCCTGCGGAGTGTCTCAGTAACTTCGCACTCCAGAAGATAGTGTGTTAGGGGCCGCTGAACAACGTGCTGACAGTACTGGCATATCTCCTCCTCAGCCTTGTCTACCATCATCTTGGCTGTGGAAAAGCCCAAACGAAGCCGATGGATGGTGGTACACTGCGCTCTGGAGCAGCTTCTATCATATGGAGGGGTTCTCCCTGATCGCTGCTCGTACCACTGTTGAGATGGGGTACACCTAAGACCTCCCCCATAAGTTTCATGGCTCTGGCAGCCACCAGTTGATCTGTCGTAGGCTGATTGGGACAGTAATCCCAACATGTGGATAGTCTTTGCTGCCTTGGCTGCATCATCTGCCGCCTCATTTCCCCGATGCCAGCATGGCTGGGGATCCATTCAATGTCGATCTGTTACCCTGAACTTCTAAGGCTGACATTATGCTCAGGATCGATGTGAGAGTGAACATTGTCCGTGGTTGAGGATGGGAGAGGGCATTGATTGTAGAGGTGGAATCAACATGTATGACAGGTCGGAGGCGATGTCGTAGGGCATGTGACAATGCCTGCTGAATCGCCACCAGCTCAGCTTGAAGGATCGTGCAGTGGTCAGGGAGTCGCCAGCCTTGTGTGTGACCATTGTGGTACAGTCCAGCTGCTGCTCTCTTCCTGTCAGGGTCGACAGAACCATCTGTGAAATACACTGCACATGTGCCTCCCTCTGCCAGTGCCATGTTTGTCTCAGCATGATTGGTGAGGGTGTCCTGACTGCAGAGACGCTTAGAGATGGGTAGCTGCATGATGCAAACATCGGCTGGATCTGGGCGCCAGGGAGGTGGTGGATGGTACCCAGCAACAGGAAGGTCACAACTCTTCTCACAGAGCAGCTGTACAGGCAGCACTTCCGCCCAGCAGCACAAAACGAACGAATCCATAGTAGTCCGTGAAGAGTGTGGATCTTGTGACATGGTTGCCAATATCCGTCTCCTTAGTGGGGTACGTTGCTGCCGGTGCAGAATCGTGGCCACTTTGCAGGCGTTTATGTATCTTACTCTGTCAGCCAAGAAGAAGCCGGGCCTCAGATCTGAGATATAATGTGTTGGTCCAGATGGGGGCCCCAAGCATAGTTCTTATCGCCTGATTTTGTACGACCTCCACCCTTTGCCTGCTCTGCGGGAAGAGATGAGCTAACGCCGGTGCACCGTAGTCAATTGAGCGAGCGTATAGCTTGTATATAGTACAAGCGAAGTACATCTTTGCTGCCCCTGCACGGTGCCTCGTCATGGCTCTCATGGCATTGAGTCTGAGTAGAGCACGTGACCTGACATACTCGGCCTGTTTCTGAAAGGTCAGCTTTTTATCAATGTAGATTCCCAATTACAGGTAGGAGCCTGTCCACTCAAGTGCTATATCCTGAATACGTAATCTATTCACAGGATCTGGTCCCTTGAACATCATTGCAAGAGATTTCTCGGCCGAGATCTTGAGGCCTAGTTCCTTGAAAGACTGCGTAATTAGGTCCAGAGCTCTCTGAGCCTGTCGTTCTAAATTGCCTTTCCCATTCACTACGAGTGTAAGATCATCAGCATGGCTGAGGAGCTGTGTACCACTATGAAAGGGAAGGCTCACAAGTTCCTGCATAAGGATGTTAAACAGGGTAGGACTGAGCACACCTTGTGGCATACCGTTTTCCAGGGTTTTAAAGGAGGAGTAGTGTCCCTGAAAGCTGACACAGGCCTGCCTACCCATAAGGTAGGACTCTATCCAAGCCAGGAGGCGTCCTTTGATTCCCTTCCGAGCTAGTATTGCCAGAATTGCTGTGTGGCTGGCTAGTTCAAATGCCTTTTCAAGGTCGAGGTAGACGACGATACTAGGTTTTTTGTTACTATCAGCAATCTGGCTTAGTAGAGTGGTTATGCACTCTGCTGTACCCACTCCTTTGGTGAAGTCAAATATGTGATGATGAGAGGGTCCAAGTTTCGATAGGAGGCGGTTTAACACCATCCTCTCAGCAGTCTTGGCTAAGCAGCTGGTCAGCGATATTGGTCTCATACTGCCTGGGTCCTTGGGCTTTGGAATTGGTACGATGGTAGCTTCTTCCAAGCTGCTGGGAGTGTCCTGACCCTCCACGACTTGTTAATGACGTCTAGCATGGCCTCCCATCCACTCTGCCCAGCCCGTGCAATCATGGAGTACGTAACACCATCGATGCCCGGGGCAGTGTCACCTGTGTTCTTAATGGCACGTCGGAGTTCCAAGTCCGTGAGGTCTTCATCATCACATTTTCCGACTCACATGCAGCTTGTATCGTTAGCTGGCGCTGTGGCAGAAGATCCATCTGTATATTCCGATGTCCTGTGGGAGCTAAGTGGAGGCTCCCCTGGAAGTGAAAAGCTCCACTAGTTTCTCAGCTTCCTGGGATGGGTTCGGGTGTGCTGGTGGCCTCGGATTGCTCTTGCCAGTTGCTATGTTGAGCTTGCCCCAATTTCAGATAAGGTGTGTGATGCCCGAATGTTGAGCACCACTCCAGCCATTTCTCAGTTTTTACTCAGAGAGACTCTGCGGGCATGCTGCACAATGGCTCTCAGAGTATTCCTGTTCTCTGACCTAGTCAGGTCAGGTCATGTTCACTTAAGGAAGGAGAACAGCATCTGATCTAGTAGCACAAGCTAGTCAGGTCCAACTCACACCCACTCTTGTATTTATCTAACCTAATTTTAAAACTACACAACATCTTAGCTTCTATGATGGTACTTGGGAGTTTGTTCCACTCAACCACAACTCTGTTACCAAACCAATGCTTGCCTATATCCTTCCTGAATTTGAATTTTTCCAACTTAAAGCCATTGCTGCGAGTCCTGTCTAGACTAGATATTTTTTAGCACACTATTTGCATTCCCTTTATTAGTTCCTCATCAAACAAGGAATTTAGCGGTGGAGGCAACCACTAAGGCACAGTGAAATGCCTTGTGAGATCAAGTGAAAAAACTAATGCTGCAACAGTAGTGCATTATCGTCACATTGCAGAGAGAAATTAGTGCGGATTAGTGATCATAGTGGTGGAGTGACATGTCGGAGACGGAAGTGAGCTTGGGTTTTTATTTGTAGAGATGAATAATTCACAACACCTTTGCTAGAATAATTTACGCCTAACAATTAGGAGAGGAAACTTTAAACGATGCTCGTCCATCTCACATCAAGTTGCAAGTGGGAAAGAAAATGGTAAAAAGCCAGACAACAGATCAGGAGAAGAAGTAAGAGACAGTCAGTAGCTCATTTTTTTTACTAAGCCCCAAACGAAGGATGTTTTTCCATACCCTCCGTAAACATAATTGTTTACTGTACACTTCTCTCCAAGTGATGTTTACGATCCTCCCAAACTATCTGCCTTAGCAAAAAAAAAAAATTGTCGTTTAATTTCTAATGGACCTTAGTCAACATTCTTCCTCACTGAATGTCTTATTGTTTCTTCTGTCTTTTTCAAATACCAAGTTGAACTTCACGACTTTGATCTTTCTTTTCTACTTCACCCTTTCCTTTTGCGGCCATTTATCTTTCTCGTTAGTCTTACTACATGGTATCCCTGACATATCTGTCATCCCTGCTCTTGGTATCCTGTTTCTATGAATTACTAAATTTCTCATCATCCTCGGGTTTCCACGACCTCTCGTAAATCTCCCACTTACACTATTGACTTTCCTTCAGACAAAGGAAATTCGGTTTTATCCTTGATCGCGAGGATTATCTCCGAAAGCCTGAGTCATTGATCGCTGACTCTTGTCCAAATATTGCATGCATAAAGATAGCACAGGAAGATTCAAGTGCTTATAAAGATCGTATAAAGAGAACTTTCTCCTTCAAACTACTTTCTCTCTCTAGTCTCGACCCATCTGATTTTGACCACGTCAAACGTTTCTGTTATTAATTCTCTGTTTTATTTTTAACGTCTTTTCGGACCAGCCTCACATGGCCAGTAGGCTTGTTGCAGTGTTCCTTCTTTCTTATGTTCTATAAAACTCAAATCTGGTGTGCCTCTAAGTCCCTCATGCCACATAACTACATACGCCTCTCATCCCCTCACCTCATGACTTCCTTAAATACTCATTCCATTTCTTGGTTCTTATTCTTTCGCACACGTCTATCACCTCAAATACTTGACTCAACGAGCGTTGAAATAGGCCACCTGCAAAAGTTATTTTTTAATGTAGTGTCTCGCTTCATAAAACTTCGTCTTTAGTGTGTTTGCTCTGATCTCGAAGTGAAGACCAATGAAGGGTTACTTCACTGTTTGTTTTTTTTTTTATTTAATCGTCTGTGGATCGTACCAAAATTTTTCTTTTCCCAAAATACGCTTGGATAAATCGGGTCATAATTCTTTCTCCTTACCGATGTTTGGGGTCCAATTTACTTCCAGGTCTTTGTCCTTTTCAGTATTTTGGGAAAACTTCATCTTCCTTTCTAATAGACTTAAGAACACTGAAAGTTGTACATGTTTAAAAAACAATACGCAAGATGAAGAATTAGACACATTACCTCCCGAGGGACCGATTACCTCATTTTTTTTATACGTTCGCCCTCTTCCCCTTATGTCCCTTTAATTTGTTTGGTAAAGCCAGTGGTGGGGATATGCTACAAAAAAAAGTACCCGACGTTGCCCCACGTGTCAATCAAGAAATGAAAAAAACAAGCCTTCCCGACGTCAACAAAGTCTTCGCTGTTGCTAGCTGGGTTTTCTACATAAACCAAAATATAACGAATACGTTTTTTACGACCTACATAACATGCGTCGTAAATCCTTTTCAGTTTACCAGTATACTGTAAAAATGCTATAATCTTCGGAACTAATGTTAGTTCAGAGTTGCAGCTCAGCAAAACCCTAAACACTGAAAAATAATTGGTAACAACCTGAAACTTTAAAAACAAAACTAGAACAGAAGTTTTTCTTACTAAAATACAAAACGTCATTTTGTCGCAATTTTTCCGGTGGCTTCAAAGGTTTTGTTCTTCAAAGTTCTCAGTGAGAATCCAGTGGAAAAGCAGGTTCTTGCAGTCACTTGTACACTTTCTCGCTGCTGAAGTTAATTTGGCGAAGGTACCCTAATAGCTGTATTCATTTTGCTGATGGGAAATCCCGTGCATGAAAAGTCTGGACTTCGATTAGATTGTGATCAGAATTAGTTGCATAGGGCAAAAGGGTTTTATTATAGAATACATATTAATATTCCCCGAAAATTCACTTTGCCCAACAGCGGGAATTCATATGGTGACCATATGGCTGTCGCTTTTTTTGCATTCGGGACTAAAGAGAAGTTAAATGAAAGACTAAACACAGGGTTTCAGACAAACAATCTTAAAAATGAAGTATTCAGTGATCCAGTAAAAATAATATCGGCGTTCGTGTACATTTCAGAACGAAAATAAATAATCAACAACTTTCATGTACAGTAAAGGCTTATAATGGAATTCCTCACAATGTCCTCTATGCAAAGTTTATCATAAAAAATGTAAGTTAAAGATACAATCTTTCAGTATTCTGATGCATTATGGTTATAAATAAATAATTTAGAAGACCGACAAATTGAAGAATGAGATACTTGTGCAACATTTGGGAACTTTACTGGGAAACGTTTAGCCAGACAATGACTTTTTTAGGGCTAATACAAAAAAGATCGGTGGAAATCGAGTAGTAGTTTGAGGTATCAACCCTAGAATTGTGTGTTTTAGTCCATCAGTTTTTCTAGACTGACTGAAATCATATTGCTACCACACCACAGATGGAACAGTCATGTACCCTGTCCTTTCAATACGTATCAAATGTTACAGGAAAGGGCCCCTTGTCGAATATACTGCACCAGGAGCTTCCCAGTTCTGCTCTGATTTACGACTTGGTCAAAAAGCTGTGAAATCATTTTGGCTTACCTGTGTGACACATTCCTCCTCTTTTAACTTAGTGGCATCTTACCCCAGGCTTTGAGAGCTGTGTGAAGGCCAACTTTCTCTAATAAAAAACAATTAAGAGCTGCTGAAGTAAGAATGCTAGGCTGAATTGCACATGAAGAGGAATAGCCGGTTAACTTGTTATAATCCACCAAGACGCATAATGTGTCAAGGCAGAATCCCCCTAGACGCTTAATAATTCCGCCTAAATCTTCACTAGCAGTCACTGTTTCTATAACCTTTATGTATAAAGGCTGGTCAAATGTAACTGGACATAATTCCACAGGTCATGCTTTTGACTCTGTGCATGTGTGCAAAACATTGTATAATGCTTGGTTAGGTGGGCCCAAATTGAAAAAAGGAGGGACTTCTGTATTTTTCCGTATTTGTCACTCTATTGCCCTCTCATGAGACCATTATAAGAAGGACATGGGGCTAATTCAAGAGTAAAGCCAAAAACCCAGAGAAAGTCTAGGGAAGTTGCCGAGTCCAGATACTGGAGAACCTGAGTAAGAATCTTATGGAGTTCTATTACCACAGACTGCAGTCCAGGAACACCCAGTTTCTTATACGGGTATGTTTATAGAAATACATCCAAAAGTGCCAACTATGTCAAGTGATGGTAACTTGACTGTGCGTGTCATGGGTGATCTATCAACAGTTTCAAGGGAGTTACATAGGCTATGCCACCCCATACTGTGGAAGGTATTGTGACCAGTAAGAATAAATATATTAAATTCAGCGTGTTCAAACTCACGCTGAGTAAAAACATCGTTATGTGTTTTTACTCAGCATTTTCAAACCGCTGTACCTCATGAACGTAGTTCCTACTGCTCAGTATTATCATTTCATGAGAGAAATACTTGAGGTGTGTTAAGTAAAACGACACAAATGCAGCGGTGGTATTGTATGGTGGCATAGATCACTAATACAATAATGCATCAATAATGCAAATGGTATACATGCATGTGAAAAGGATGCTAGAAGGATGGGGTCGAAATATACATAACAATTAATCTCCGGAGTTTCCGTTTCCATGTAAGTTATTGCTGAATGCATGTAATAGGTATTAAGTGTACATTAGTAAGCATTATGTTTCTAATTTTATCATAAATCATTTCATTGCGTCTGAAAGCCTAAATTCAGAGAATTTAATTGAATTTCCGTCATGTCTGAATGCTGTGATAAGAAAATAAGCAGCATTGTATTGGACGCCATCTTGAATTCCTGCTTTAGCACAAATTAAATTTTCGTTGATATTTAAAATGTTTATATTTTTTTCTAATACATCTTTCTTGAGAGTTTCAGCCTGCTACCAGATTTTTCAGGGTTTGACCTGTTACTCATGGAGAAAGTAGCCTGACCTGACCACTTCAACTGACCTTTCATCAACTTGCTATCCTATTTTATGTACCACCTGAGACCGAAAACGTGAGTTAGTTGTAAATTATTGATCATTTTTTTACAGACATAAGCCGAATAACCCGGTACTGACCAACACATTTCATGTTTCGTAAATTAAAACTGTACATTAAAAACGTTAATGAAAAAAATTATTAATTTGGTGTAGTTCTAATCAATCAACAACATCCAAGATTCTACAAGCCACTCAACAGTTGTCTCCACCATCTCTCACTACCAGCCTCCACCTGATATCTCTACCAAATTCTGTTACTGCATGATGTTTGCTCACATGCAAAATTCTGCAAAACCTGGCTCTTTCAACACGACTATTAATGAACTTCTTGCACTTAACAGCATGCCATCATTTAACTTCCCTGCAAGTCCACCATCAGCTGAGATTTTGAAAATAATCCCGAAGATCGTCATTTTGAAGCGCCAGACGACATGAAGGAATTAATAATTGATAACGACGACGAATCCTCTTCTGATTCCTCCAATCAACATTCACCTGACAACATCCAAGACAGCACCACGCCTTCTACTGGTCAACTGGCTTGTCACACCACGACCAACCAAGATCCTACCCTACCTCCGCCATCAACACCCCCTTCCTCAACTCCACCACCGCCTTTCTCGACCTCACTCACGTCGATTACCTGGAACACTATGGGTTAAACACAAAGGACTCATGTTCTTCACCACGACACAATACCCCAGCCCAATGACTCGCCTAGAACTCATCCAACATCTCCAAGACAACACTGCAACGTACACCACCGACGAAAAGCCATTCCCTACCGTCAACCAGATAATCCACCAACTCCAAACCAACGAACTCTTCTACAGCTCTCCCATATGTGTGACACAACTCTCTAGAACAAAATTCAAAGCATTGACAACCGGATCAAGAGAATAACTAACTCATCCTGCTTGCTGCCTACTGACACTCTCAGCTCCTGCCGCTGCCTTCGCCATCCTCTCCTAGAGAGCCAAGTAACGACATCATTCAAGCCTCTCCATCTACGCCTCTAGTACTTCGGTACCACATGTCCCAAAGTGGTTGGGCCACTTGTCTTGATTCCTCCTCTTCCCCTCCTTCCCATCCTTTTTCCAGTTATTTCCATCCTTCCTTATCCTTCTTCCTTCCCATCTCACGACAGCCCTCGTCGTCTTCGATTCGATTCGGTAGTTCTAATAATTTCTAGAGGTGTGAGGCCCCCTTGTCCCCTACTCCTCTTGTTAGGTGGTGTTGGGGTTAGTCTTGTTAGGTGGTGTTGTGGTTTTGTTAGGTGTTGGGGTTAGTCTTGTTAGGTGGTCTTGGGGTTAGGCTTGTTTGGTGGTGGTGAAGTTAGTCTTGTTAGGTGGTGGTGAAGTTAGTCTTGTTAGGTGGTGGTGAAGTTAGTCTTGTTAGGTGGTGGTGAAGTTAGTCTTGTTAGGTGGTGGTGAAGTTAGTCTTGTTAGCTGTGTTGGGTTAGTCTTGTTAGGTGTTGTGGTTAGTCTGTTAGGTGGTGTTGTGGTTAGTTTTGTTAGGTGGTGTTGGGGTTAGTCTTGTTAGGTGTATCGTAAAGGGTTCTTAAATGGAGATATCGTAGGTTGAAAGTAGACACACTTGTAGGGTGGTAAATATATTGTCAGACTGAGATGAGGGATGGAGCCCCAGCTGCCTTGCCTGTCCACGCCTGGAGTGTCTGCCGCCGAGTGAGGCCGGGACAGGGCATGAGCCCACACATCTGTATCCCGTGACGTCACACAAAGCCACAGCCTACAAGGGATCTCGTGTCTAAAGCACATGGATGATGCTACTGCTATGCTATATAATACTGGAATACAGGGATCAGCAACTATGCTGACAGCTCGGTCATGTTACGTATGTCGTCCCGACATACACTACTATACTATAGGCTGAACAGGCAGGCGGATCTGGGCTGATTCTATACAATAACAAATTCATATATAACTTAGAACTAATGGATGGTACAACATGATTTTGACGTAATGGTGTTAACGTAATCATTACAAACTATAAGAACAAATCATTATACAATATGAATGGAATTGATCGATCGATCTGTATTCATGCACTCTACGGATTCTGAAGAAGAATAATTATATACAAAGAAGTGTTTAACAGAAAGGCAGATTCGGTGCACTCAAATCTAGACTGTTAATTCTCAGAATACGGAGGGGAACGTGAACACGAGATTTCTGACAAACTGATCAGATAATAACAAACACACAGTTGACAATTTCATCATCTCGGACATCTTTAAAAGACT
>NW_026472407.1:0-10765 GCF_026875155.1 Cherax quadricarinatus
CCCTTTAAAATCTTTTTCATAGGACTTTTTCCCCCTTAGTCTGGAACTAACCTTGTCGCAAACCTTGTACTTTCTCTAGTTTCTTGACGTGCTTTATCAAGTGCGGGTTCCAAACAGGTGCTGCATACTCCAGTATGGGCCTGACATACACGGTGTACAGTGTCTTGAATGATTCCTTACTAAGGTATCGGAATGCTGTTCTTAGTTTGCCAGGCGCCCATATGCTGCAGCAGTTATCTGATAAGATAAGATAAGATAAGATTTCGTTCGGATTTTTAACCCCGGAGGGTTAGCCACCCAGGATAACCCAAGAAAGTCAGTGCGTCATCGAGGACTGTCTAACTTATTTCCATTGGGGTCCTTAATCTTGTCCCCCAGGATGCGACCCACACCAGTCGACTAACACCCAGGTACCTATTTGCTGCTAGGTGAACAGGACAACAGGTGTAAGGAAACGTGTCGAAATGTTTCCACCCGCCGGGAATCGAACCCGGGCCCTCCGTGTGTGAAGCGAGAGCTTTAGCCACATGCTCAGTGTTATACTCACCCCAAGATCTTTCTCCTTGAGTGAGGTTTGCAGTCTTTGGCCACCTAGCCTATACTCTGTCTGTGGTCTTCTGTGCCCTTCCCTATCTTCATGACTTTGCATTTGGCAGGATTAAATTCGAGAAGCCATTTGCTGGACCAGGTGTCCAGTCTGTCCAGGTCTCTTTGAAGTCCTGCCTGGTCCTCATCAGATTTAATTCTCCTCATTAACTTCACATCATCTGCAAACAGGGACACTTCTGAGTCTAACCCTTCCGTCATGTCGTTCATATATACCAAAAATAGCACTGGTTCTAGGACCGACCCCTGTGGGACCCGCTCGTCACAGGTGCCCACTGTGATACATCATTACGTACCATGACTCGTTGTTTGCCTCCCTGTCAGGTATTCTCTGATCCATTGCAGTGCCCTTCCTGTTATATGCACCTGATGCTCTAGCTTCTGCACTAATCTCTTGTGAGGAACTGTGTCAAAGGCCTTCTTGCAGTCCAAGAAGATGCAATCAACCCACCCTCTCTCTCTTGTCTTACTTCTGTTATTTTATCATAAAAACTCCAGAAGGTTTGTGACACAGGATTTGCCTTCCGTGAATCGTGCTGGTTGGCATTTATACTCCTGTTCGTTCCAGGTGCTCACCACTCTCTCCTGATAATCTTCTCCATAATTTTGCATACTATACACGTCAATGACACAGGTCTATAGTTTAGTGCCTCTTTTCTGTCTCCTTTTTAAAAATGGGAACTACATTTGCCGTCTTCCATACCTCAGGTAGTTGCCCAGTTTCCAGGGATGTGTTGAAGATTGTGGTAGTGGCACGCACAACATATCTGCTCCCTCTCTAAGGACCCATGGGGAGATGTTGTCCGGTCCCATTGCCTTTGAGGTATGGATGTCCTTAGCAGTTTCTTCACTCCTCCTCATCTGTATGTATGTCGTCCAACACTTGTTGGTGTATTCCTTGCTGGTGTCCCCATCTGGTCTGTCCCCCAGAGTCCTTCCTGTCTCTACTGTAAATACTTCCTTAAATCTCGTGTTGAGCTCCTCACATACCTCTTGATCGTTTCTTGTGAGTTCTCCACCTTCTTTTCTCAGCCTTATCACTGGTCCTTGACTGTTGACTTCCTCCTAATGTGGCTATACAGCAGTTTCGGGTCAGATTTGACTTTCGATGCTATGTCGTTTTCATACTGTCGCTGGGCCTCCCTCCCTTATCTGTGCATACTCGTTTCTGGCTCTTCCACTAATTCCTTGTTTTCCTGGGTCCTATGCCTCCTGTACCTTTTCCATTCTCTGTTGCACTTAGTTTTTGCCTCCCTACACCTTCGGGGTAAACCAAGGGGCTCGTTTTGGTCTTTTATTATTTCTGTTTCCCTTGGGAACAAAACTTTCCTCTGCCTCCTTGCAACTTTTTTGCCACATATTCCCTCATCTCGTTTATGATTTTCCTACCATTTCTCTGTCCCACTGAACCCCCTGCAGGAAGTTTCTCATACCTGTTTTAGTCCCCCCTTTTATAGTTTGGGCCTGTCCCCTTCAGCTCCTGTTACCTTCTCCACTTGTAACTTACTATATAGTCAAAACTCAGAACCAACATGATCGCTAGCTCCAAGGGGCCTCTCGTAAGTGATATCCTCAATGTCCCGAATGCTCAGGGTGAACACAAGATCCAGTCTTGCTGGCTCATCCTCCCCTCTCTCTTGGTTGTGTCCCTGACATGTTGATGTATGAGGTTTTCAAGTACCAATCCTTCATCTTGGCTCTCCATGTTTCGGGACCCCCTTGTGGCTCCCGGTTTTCCCAGTCGATCTCCCCGTGGTTGAAATCGCCCATTACCAGTAACTTTGCTCTGCTCGGTGAGCTCTTCTTGCCACCTCAGCCAGTGTGTCCACCATATCCTGTTGTTTTCTTCGTACTCCTCTCTTGGCTCCTGCAGTTCTGTGGTGGGTTATACATCACTCCAATGATACTTTATGTTCTCCGGACTGAATTGTACCTACAATGTAGTCTCTTTCTCCAAATTTCATGCCCATGCCTTCCATTTCATCAAATCCCATCGGTGTTTTATTGAGCAGTGCAACCCCTCCCCCCCCTTACTCCTTCTATCTTTCCTCAGGATCTGGTATCCTGTTGGGAAGATTGTGTCTGTTATTGTCTCAGCGAGTTTTGTTTCTGTGAACTGCTATGATGTCTGGGGATTTTTCACTGATTCTTTCATTCCACTCCTCATGTTTATTCGTTATTCCACTGCGTTTGTGTACCAAACCTTTGTGTGTGTGTGTGGGGTGCGTGCGTGTGTGTGGGTGTGTGTGAGGGTGTGTGTGCGGGTGTTTTGTGAGGGTGGTGTGTGTGTGTGTGCGTGTGTGTGTGTGTGTGTGCGTGTGTGGGTGTGTGTGTGCGTGTGTGGGGTGTGTGGTGCGTGTGTGGGTGTGTGTGTGTGTGTGTGTGGGTGTGTGTGTTGTGGGTGGTGTGTGAGGGTGTGTGTGTGGGTGTGTGTGAGGGTGTGTGTGTGTGGGTGTTGGTGTGTGTTGTGTGTGGGTGTGTGTGTGTGGGTGTGCATCCTTGTGTGTATGCATATATTTGTACGCTCGTGTGCACATGTCCGTGCGTGTGCCCTCGTGTGTGTATTTTGCGCGCGCGCGCTGTGTGGGTTGTGTTGAGAATTTTGGCCTTACAGCTAAGTATAATTATATATAATGAACACTTAGCTGATAAATGACAGCAAATCGTCTACACAGCCGCCCTGCAGACGAGGTCTAGAAGCTGTCGAAAACCATCACAACAGTGGGCTGTCAAAAGATACAATTTGTAAGTATAAAAATTTCCTAGGGGGTGTTATGTCAGCATATTTCATTCGATGATGGCTGACGAAATTTCCTACTTGTTTGGACTCAAAAGTCCACACCTTACTGCCAATTTATAGGTTGATTACAAACTCCTTGTGACTCAAGAATTGCGCAATCCCCCGATTACAAGAAATTCGTAACATACCTTGCTCTTTGTTAAAATGAGCTATGGTGTTCTCAACACCTTCGACAGGTATCGGTGACTTGATAGAAGCTGAAGTGTCCTTGGATGTCCACGTCTTCCATTGTCTAGGAAACGCACACTGGTACCTATGTTTCCCCAAGATTTGTCTTTATTGTTCACAATGCATCACAAGAGAAGCTGATCACACTTCTCAAGTGTTTGTTTTTAGAGACACTTTATTCACACTAACGCACATATCAGTATCCTGGCGTCAGTGCCACTCTCCATAGAGTCAAAGATAGTCTGCCTTCGCTACAGCGCTCCATGCCGTCACTGCCCCCAGTACACAAAAAAAACGCTGACCTAGTACCTTGCATCCTTGTCACCTCCACAATGAAGCAAAGCAGAATGTTTGTTTCTTGCTGTCTTAAGCATAGACAACAATATTTTTACTATGGTAATAAAGTGGGAGCAGGATTTTCCTTAATTGTCCTGCTAAAGTAAGAATGTATTGTCTCTTATAAAAATACACTTTGCAACACCGCTGCAAGGAGCAGAGGTCACTTGACTACGTGGCATAGCATCTGTGATCAATTACTCACTCTAGCAGTAAACAAGACGCTCGCCCCTTCTGAGAGGGCTTGGCCCCTCAGGGCTGAAAGGGGCTGAAAGGGCTGAAGGGGGCTGATATCCCCCTCCTGGAGAAAATTTCTCCACAGGGTGTATGATCCACTTAATATTTGTATTTATAACTCATTACAATTGTGACCAGGTGTGGACGTATCAGTGGTTCATTACTTTGTAATTTGTTCATGACTGTAACCATGTATAGGAGTGAAGCTGATTCATTACCTCTGTAACTTGCCATGATTAGTGACCAGATCTACCCGGAGTTCATTACCTTTGTAACTAGTTCAGCTATCATAACTTTGGGGTCCAGTCACTGGACCCATTATGTACCTTTGTTAAACTTTTGACTACCGCCCACAGGATAGGTATGGGGTGCATAAAGATATTAAAAATAAAGTGTGTGTGTGTGTGTTGTGTGTGTGTGTTGTGTGGTGTGTGTTTTTAGTTTTTTTTTGGGCCCTAGGCACATGTCAAATTAGCATAGGCCTGTTTTTGGTGTGTGTGTGTGTGTGTGGGTGTGTGTGTGTGTGTGTGTGTGGTGTGGTGGGGTGTGTGTGTACTCACCTATTTTGGTTGGGGTTTGGTCTTAGCCCCTGGCCCCGTGTGTGTGGGGTGTGTGTGTGTTTGTGGTGTGTGGCGCGGGGGTGCGCACGAAATCATTTTTCACGACTCAGTTTTAGGGGACCCAGAACGTCCCGGTTTTGTTCCGCCCTGTGTGTTTTAATTGGGGGCCCAAATTTTTCGGAGGTGCCATGTTCAATCTTTCCCTGACCTTTTTTGGCTTCCTATTTTTGGGAACCTTGTGGCTTGGCCCAAGTCTTTCCAAAAAAAAAATTATTAATATAGTTGATGGGGGTAAATATTCTAGGCGGGCTCCCGGGTAAACAGGGATGGAAATGAGGGCAAGGGCGGTTTCAGGGGTGTCCCCCAAATTCTCATTTCCCCTTTTTTTATTCGTTTCTTTTAACAAATGGTATTATTTTTTTTGTCTTCGCCAAATGTCTGCCAAAGGCTCAACAGTGTATTTTATATGATTTAATCAGTACAGAAATGAAAAGTTGTGTTGGGGGTGTAAAACAGGTACAGGGGGACTCTATTTTTCTAAATTTTTTTTGCTTTTTAAAACACATTTCCTTCGGGGTTTCACGATAAATTTTTAAAAAATTTATTTCCCCCCCCCTTCTTTAAGAAGTAATAGCACGGGGCCCAAAATAAGCGCCCTTTGTGTTATCCCCCCAAAAAAAACTCGAAATAATGGATTAAAATTGGGGTTTACTTTTTAAATTTTGAAAGCATATGGGAAAGTACGGGTTTTGGGAAAAATAATGTAGTCGATGAGTTGAAAGTTTACTTAGTTGGGTCTTTAAAGCAAAAAAAACTTGGTAATTTCAAATTTAAGTGAGGGGCGGATTTAGGGGGGCTTGTACCCGATTTAATAGAGGTATCAAAGTTTTTTCCTCGAGTAACATTAAAAAGGGGGTTTGGCAAATATTTTTCTTATTTGGGGTTTGGGTTTTTTGAGGGGGACTTCCCTAATAGGGGGGCCTTGGGCCCTTTGCGGGCAGTGTTTGTTTTTTTCTTATTTTCCCTTACTAAAAATTTGCACCAGGAAAACTGATGGGGAAAAAATATTCTGATATGTTGAAAAAAACCCCGTGATGTATAAAACAGGGCACTGTTTTTCCCCCCAAAACACTAGTCCCAAAGTGGGTGTAGACCCAAAAAAAATATCGAGTATTATTGTACGGTGTTCCACGGAAAAATTTGGCTTCAAGGTGGGAAAAAATGTCTATTTTTTTACCCAACACAACGGGGCTTTTTGTCCATGGATGCTTGGTGCAGAATTGTTGCTCCTTGCGCCATCGTCAGTAAAGGGAAATTTAAAGAAAGTAAAACCTTTTTTTTTTTACTTTTTGGTTTGTAAAAAAAGGGTATGACTAAAACATAAATTTCTTCTTTTAATAGAGCATTTAGGGGAATCCCATTTTTCCATCTACGGAAAAAAGGGAAAATTAAAAAAAATATGTAATTATGTTTTAAAAAAAATGTTCTTATGGTTTTTTTTGGGTAGCTTTAGAAATTAATGTAGTTGATGCAATTTTATTTTGGGTTTTCCCAATGTAGTTTGGTATAGTGTAGTTTGTTGTTTTCGTTTTTTGTGAAATGTTGAAATGGTGCAGGGGTGTAGTATAGGCTAGTGTAGTATCATGTGGTGTATTTATTTTTTCCATGGTCCCTCCAAACTGAAGTAAACAGTTCAGGATGGTGTTTGGGGGTGTTGGAATCACCAAAGGGTTTTTCGTGGAGGCGGGAAAAACAGTTTAAACCCCAGGGTTTATACAGCTTTGTTGGCCCGAATTCACGCCCCCCAAATTTTTCCCAATTTGCTTTTTTGTGAAATTTAAATTGCGTTTTATTGGGGTTTTTGTAAACCAAAAAATTAAATTGGGTTTTAAAAAAAAACGATTTGGGGAAAATAAGAAAGGGTTTGAAATTGATGTTGAGATTAAAAAGGTCACACAAACACACCTACACAGTGAAGAGGCGGGGCCAAGAGCTGAGGACTCGATCCCTGCAACCACAAAATAGGGAGTACAAATAGGCGAGTACATATACACCAAAAAGGGCGTGGGGCCAGGAAACCATGAATCGCCCCTGCAACGACATATAGAAAAATTTATAGGGAGGGAAAAACACACACACACACACACACCACACACACACACACACACACACACACCCAAAAAACACACACCCCAACCCCCGAGGGCGTCCCGGGGGCTTTAACTCGAACCCCCGCCAACCCCTTATACGGAAGTAAGATAGGTGAACTCGAGGCGGGCACACCCCCCCCAAAACAAGAGAAGAAGCGGGGTTCCCGGAGCTATGAATGGATGGGACACAGAAACAAGGGCCCCCTACATTGGAAGGGTTTAAGACACAGATGAGTCAAGGGTTTTTAGGAAGTATTTCTTCAGGGTTTTCGATTTTTTCAGGGGAAATGGAACAGTTGGGAAGTGATGTAGGGAGGCAGGAACCAAAACCTAGTTTTTAAAACGGGTATGGGTACAGCTCATGGAGAGGGGGGAGAACCCAGTACGACCAGTGAAGAGGGGGGTAGGAGCCGAGTCTCGACTTTTGCAACCACAATTAGGTGGGGTACAAATTTGGTGGGTGTACAAAACAAACACACACACACACCCAAAAGGGGGCGTCACGTTCAAAGAGGAGCGGGGAAATTCGATACGTCAGGGGGGGGGACCTCCAAAATTTTCAGTTTTACCCTGCAAGCCCTGCAGGGGGGCCGTGGTGGCGACGGTGACCAACACCCCATTATTGATGTCTGCCACTTTTCACTGCTGGTACTCTGGTTTCACGCCGTTTAAAGTGTTCACTTCCCTCCCTTCCCCCCTCCCTAAAACCCTTTCTCCTACCTCCCCCCTCCCCCTATTCCCCCCTCCCCCATGTTCACCCCCCCACTCAATTTTAACCAGTCTTTAGTTCTTTTGCTTTCCTATTTAACCCTTTCTGCTGTTTAGGTGCTTTCGTCTTCGACTATAACAGAGCCTGGTACCCCCTTACCCCGAAAAGAAAAGCTCTAGAAAACCTCGGGGTTTTTTTCAAATTTCTATTTTTTCCCCCAGGGTTATGCCTTATGCATAGTGGGAAATTTGTATGGATGCCCCAATTCTTTTGGGGTTCCTTGTCTTTAACTTTCCGCCTACAAAACCCCAAAGGGAGTGGTCAGAGCTTAGTGGGTTTTCCCGGTATCGGCTCACGCCCCAAAACAGCGGGAAAACCAAATTTTTTTTGGGGAAAAAAAGAGAAGTTTCATTTTCGTGTGAATTGTGTTAACACCATTTTTCGCTTTTAAAACTTTACTTACTATATTTTTTACATTTTGGGGTTTTCCCAAAAAAGAAACTGGCCTCCCTTTTTTGAAATAGGGGGGAAAATAAAAATTGTTTTGAAAAATACTCAGTTGAAAAAAAAAGGATCTTGAGATTCTCTGTTTTTATTTTAGGTTTTAAAAAGTGATTCTGCAAAAGTAAATTCTCCCCTTTAAGGGTCTTAAAAGTTTTTTGGGTCAACGGTTCCTAAAAAACCCCCCTACCTCTTCACATGTTTTTAAAATTTTGCTGATGACATCTTGAGCTTTACAACCCAAAGGGAAAAAAACACGAATGCCATTTTTAAAGAACCCTTTAAGCAATTTGTAATTTAACTAGGCCCCCGTTAATTTTCTTTATTAACGACAAAGATATTGAAAGCCCCAAAAAAAAATGCCCCACCCATTATTTTTCGAAAGTTTTTCAAGATATTAATGAAAATGAGATTTCCCAACTAGGGGCCCATGAAGCAAAAAACCTTAAAATTTTTTCAACAGAAAAGCAGTTGTAGTTTAAAAACCAGAAAAAACTCCTTTTTTTTAACTATTTTTTCGGGCCAGGTTTCTAGGCCTTTTTTTTTTGTATATGTTACTTCTTTGGGGACCAAGATCCTAGGCCTTTTGTATGTCCATCTGATCTTGCGCTACCATCCACAGGGTGGATATGGTTTGCACAATAAACTAGCTCCTCAGGCTGCAAAATTTAGGATGTTTGCTTAAGACAATTATTTGATATAAATCTAGACGAACTCCTGTTAATCCTTTTAGGGCATAGTTCCTAGGCCTTTTTGGGTATCCATATTCGCTTGCGCTCTACGTCCACATGATGGATAGTGGCTGCCGGTAGCCAACAGCTATATAACTTTTGTATATCAAGACACTAGACACCACCGTTTGTGTGCGACCTGCCGTGCCCCAACCCTAGGGCCAATGGCTTCCTATTGTCTGGCGGCAATAATTTGTGCCTCGGCCACAGGGCTGGAATCACTGGGTCTCAGTTGTATGGCAGACGGTGTCTCCACTTTTACACCATCTCCTTTTTGAAAGCCTCTATGGATCATTGTATGACTAAGATCCGTGCCAGAACGTCATTTCATGAAGAATACCTACCCATCCTTACCCGCAGCAGTCAGTACTTACCTCTATACATTTTGCCAAACCGAGGCTCAAGCCTAGGATTTCTTGTTGTGAAACATATATAACGTAATTACTACAGAGCTACTCAATACTTGATGAAGGCGGCAATAGTAATAATATTAGCATCAACAGTGTAGTAACAACTCCACAACTACCTTCCGCACAAAAAACACAAAATGAGTGACCGTGCCATAGCAGGAACCATTCAAATTCTATTCCTTTTCACCCCTGACGTGATAATCGTTAAAGACAGACGGATACTTTGTCTTGTTTTCATCTCTAATGTGTGGGTTAGTCTTCCACACAAGGATCTGTAATTGCTCCGATAATGTTTCTTAATTTATACAAATGACTTACAAAAAGAAAAAAAAAACTATTGGACTATATTTGCGGATGATGCAAAAAGCAGGGGAAAACAAACTACAAAAATGACTGGAAATCAGTACAGAATAACTTGGATAAACTGAGCAAATGGAGTGATGGATGGTGGAATTAAATATAGATAAATACCATGTAATGAAAGTGGGAGAAAGCAAAATCAGGCCACAAGAAGAATATATAGACTGTAATTAAATAGCGAGATCATCATACAAAAACATAAGAAAGGGGGAGGAATGCAGCACGCCTACTTGTCCATACAAGGCAGGTCCAACTCACACCCGCCCACTTATGTATTTATCTAACCTATTTCTAAAATTACACAATGTTTTAGCTTCAATGACGCTACTCGGGAATTTGTTCCACTTATCCACAACTCTGTTACAAAACAAATGCCTTCCTATAATCTTTTCTGAATCTAAATTTTTCCAACTTGAAGCCATTACTGCGAGTTTTGTCATGACTAGATAATTTTCAGCACGCTATTTACATTCCCTTTATTTATTCCTGTTTTCCATTTATACACCTCAATCATATCCCTAATTCTACGCCTTTTTAGAGAGTGAAGATTCAGGGCCCTCAGTATATCCTCATAGGGAAGATTTCTGATACATGGGATCATCTCTGGCCTAACCAACGATATATAGAGTTGAAGAAAAACCTGCGGACTTCTGTTATACTTCTTGATATACCAAGAATTTTATTCGCTTTAACGCAAATACTTACGCACTGTTGTCTGGGCTTTAGATTACTGCTAACCAAATCTTTGTGGGCAGTCAGAGATATTAACATCGACATTATTTAGCTTATAAGTATCATGATTATTTACATTTCCAACCCTTAGAACTTTGCATTTGTCTATGTTAAACTGCATCTGCCACTTCACCGACCACTGCACCAGTCTATTCAGATCTTCCTGGAGCACTCTAGCGTCCTCGTCAGAATGAATTCGATGGCCTATTTAGGTGTCATCGGCAAACTTATTTGCGTCGCTATTTATACCCTTCATCTATATCGTTTATGTAAATTGTGAACAAGAAGGGACCCAACACTGACCCCTGTGGAACACTGCTTGTGACGCTTCTGCATTCTGATTTCTCCCCCTTTAAGCAAACTCTTTGTTGCCTATCTGTCAACCACGCCTCTATACAGGAAAGAATTTCTCCTAGTCCATGTGCCTCAACTTTCCTCAATAGTCTCCGATGCGGCACTCTGTCA
>NW_026472408.1:0-11521 GCF_026875155.1 Cherax quadricarinatus
ACTATGTGAGTGTCACATTTCTCACTATGTGAGTGTCACATTCCTCACTATGTGAGTGTCACATTCCTCACTATGTGAGTGTCACATCATTCCTCACTATGTGAGTGTCACATTCCTCACTATGTGAGTGTCACATTATTCCTCACTATGTGAGTGTCACATCATTCCTCACTATGTGAGTGTCACATTCCTCACTATGTGAGTGTCACGTCATTCCTCACTATGTGAGTGTCACATCATTCCTCACTATGTGAGTGTCACATCATTCCTCACTATGTGAGTGTCACATTCCTCACTATGTGAGTGTCACAGTATTCCTCACTATGTGAGTGTCACATCATTCCTCACTATGTGAGTGTCACATCATTCCTCACTATGTGAGTGTCACATCATTCCTCACTATGTGAGTGTCACATTCCTCACTATGTGAGTGTCACATCATTCCTCACTATGTGAGTGTCACATTCCTCACTATGTGAGTGTCACATTCCTCACTATGTGAGTGTCACATTCCTCACTATGTGAGTGTCACATTCCTCACTATGTGAGTGTCACATCATTCCTCACTATGTGAGTGTCACATCATTCCTCACTATGTGAGTGTCACATCATTCCTCACTATGTGAGTGTCACATCATTCCTCACTATGTGAGTGTCACATCATTCCTCACTATGTGAGTGTCACATCATTCCTCACTATGTGAGTGTCACATCATTCCTCACTATGTGAGTGTCACATCATTCCTCACTATGTGTGTGTCACATCATTCCACACCATCGTAATAACTGTGTTTACAATGGAGAAAAGAAGTTCCTTGAAAATTCATTAATTTAGATTAAAAATGTCTCGTCTTATAGATTATAAACTAGTTGTTATTTGTTTCAAAAAATAGAGAAAGAACAGAGTCAGAAACACCAACAAACACCTGTTTTTAATAGGTCATTTAGACGTTTCAGAGACTCCAAGTTGCTCATTTGAAAGTGTGTGTGTGTACTCACCTAGTTGTACTCACCTAGTTGAGGCTGCGGGGGTCGAGTCCGAGCTCCTGGCCCCGCCTCTTCACTGATCGCTACTAGGTCACTCTCCCTGAGCCGTGAGCTTTATCATACCTCTGCTTAAAGCTATGTATGGATCCTGCCTCCACTACATCGCTTCCCAAACTATTCCACTTACTGACTACTCTGTGGCTGAAGAAATACTTCCTAACATCCCTGTGATTCATCTGTGTCTTCAGCTTCCAACTGTGTCCCCTTGTTACTGTGTCCAATCTCTGGAACATCCTGTCTTTGTCCACCTTGTCAATTCCTCTCAGTATTTTGTATGTCGTTATCATGTCCCCCCTATCTCTCCTGTCCTCCAGTGTCGTCAGGTTGATTTCCCTTAACCTCTCCTCGTAGGACATACCTCTTAGCTCTGGGACTAGTCTTGTTGCAAACCTTTGCACTTTCTCTAGTTCTTTACGTGCTTGGCTAGGTGTGGGTTCCAAACTGGTGCCGCATACTCCATATGGCCTAACGTACACGGTGTACAGGGTCCTGAACGATTCCTTATTAAGATGTCGGAATGCTGTTCTGAGGTTTGCTAGGCGCCCGTATGCTGCAGCAGTTATTTGGTTGATGTGCGCTTCAGGAGATGTGCCTGGTGTTATACTCACCCCAAGATCTTTTTCCTTGAGTGAGGTTTGTAGTCTCTGACCCCCTAGACTGTACTCCGTCTGCGGCCTTCTTTGCCCTTCCCCAATCTTCAAGACTTGCACTTGGTGGGACTGAACTCCAGGAGCCAATTGCTGGACAGGTCTGCAGCCTGTCCAGATCCCTTTGTAGTTCTCCCTGGTCTTCGATCGAGTGTATTCTTCTCATCAACTTCACGTCATCTGCAAACAGGGACACCTCAGAGTCTATTCCTTCCGTCATGTCGTTCACAAATACCAGAAACAACACTGGTCCTAGGACTGACCCCTGCGGGACCCCGCTGGTCACAGGTGCCCACTGTGACACCTCGCCACGTACCATGACTCGCTGCTGTCTTCCTGACAAGTATTCCCTGATCCATTGTAGTGCCTTCCCTGTGTGTGTGTGTGTGTGTGTGTGTGTGTGTGTGTGTGTGTGTGTGTGTGTGTGTGTGTGTGTGTGTGTGTGTGTGTGTGTGTGTGTGTGTGTGTGTGTGTGTGTGTGTGTGTGTTTGTGTGTGTGTGTGTGTACTCACCTAATTACTCACCTAATTGTGGTTGCAGGGGTCGAAACTCAGCTCCTGGCCACGCCTCTTCACCGACCACTACTAGGTCCTCTCTTCCCTTGCTCCATGAGCTTCATCATACCTCGTCTTAAAACTATGTATAGTTCCTGCCTCCACTACATCGCTTGCCAGACTATTCCACTTCCTAACTACTCTATGACTGAAGAAATACTTCCTAACATCCCTTTGACTCATCTGAGTCTTCAGCTTCCAATTGTGACCCCTTGTTTCTGTGTCCCATCTCTGGAACATTCTGTCTCTGTCCACCTTGTCTATTCCACGCAGTATTTTGTATGTCGTTATCATGTCTCCCCTGACCCTCCTGTCCTCCAGTGTTGTCAGACCGATTTCCCTTAACCTTTCTTCATAGGACATTCCCCTTAGCTCTGGAACTAGCCTTGTTGCAAACCTTTGCACTTTCTCTAATTTCTTGACGTGCTTGACCAGGTGTGGGTTCCATACTGGTGCTGCGTACTCTAGTATGGGTCTGACGTACACAGTGTATAAATTCTTGAACGATTCCTTACTGAGGTACCAGAACGCTATTCTCAGGTTTGCTAAGCGTCCATATGCCGCAGCAGTTATCTGGTTAATGTGTGCTTCTGGCGATGTAATCGGTATTATATTCACTCCTAGGTCTATCTCCTTGAGTGAGGTTTGCAGCCTTTGGCCTCTTAGCCTATACTCTGTCTGCGGTCTTCTTTGTCCTCCTCCGATCTTCATGACTTTGCATTTGGCGGGGTTAAATTCTAGGAGCCAGTTTCTGGACCACACATCCAGCCTGTCCAGGTCTCTTTGTAGACCTGTTTGGTCCGCGTCTGATTTAATTCTCCCCATTAACTTCACGTCATCTGCAAACAGGGACACTTCTGAGTCTCTCCCTTCCGTCATGTCGTTCACATATACCAAGAATAGCACTGGTCCCAAGACTGACCCCTGTGGGACCCCGCTCGTCACTGGCGCCCACTGTGATACATCATCACGGACCATGACTCGCTGTTGCCTCCCTGTTAGGTATTCTCTGATCCATTGCAGTGCCCTTACTGTTATACGTGCCTGTTCCTCTAGCTTCTGTACTAATCTCTTGTGAGGACCTGTGTCGAAGGCCTTCTTGCAGTCCAAGAAAATGCAATCAACCCATCCCTCCCTCTCATTTCTTACTTCAGTTACCTTGTCATAAAACTCTAGTAGGTTTGTGACACAGGATTTGCCTTCCATGAATCCGTGCTGGCTGTCGTTCATAATCTTGTTCCGCTCCAGGTGCTCCACCACTCTCCTCCTGATAATCTTTTCCAAGACTTTGCATACTATACATGTCAGTGACACTGGTCTATAATTTAGTGCTTCATTTCTGTCTCCCTTCTTAAAGATGGGGACTACATTTGCCTTCTTCCATACCTCAGGTAGTTTTGTAGATGAATGGTTCAGAGAACATGTGTCTAATTTATCAACTTCAGGTAGTTGCCCAGTTTCAAGGGAAGTTGAAATTAAGACACATGTGCAACATCTGGGTTATTGTTTATTGTAGACGTTTCGCCATCCAGTGGCTTTATCAATACTAATTCCAGGACATAACTTATTACCTCATCTTCTGTACATAGTTCTACTGTCTTCAAGTTATGTCCTGGAATTTGTATTGATAAAGCCACTGGATGGCGAAACGTCTACAATAAAGATACCCAGATGTTGCACATGTGTCTTAATTTCATCTTGTCGGTATTGTATACCATTCTTGTTCAAGGGAAATGTTGAAGATTTTGGTTAGTGGCACACATAGTGTCCCAGCTCCCTCTATAAGGACCCACGGAGAGATGTCCGGTCCCACCGCCTTTGAGGTATCAAGATCACTTAGAAGCTTCTCCACCTCCTCCTCAGTTGTGTGTAATTCATCCAACACTTGTTGGTATACCCCTTGTTGCTGTTATGTCTCCCCGTTGCCCCTTCAGCCTCCACTGTAAATACTTCTTGAAATCTCATGTTGAGCTCCTCACATACCTCCTGGTCGTTTCTTGTGAGCTCCCCACCTTCCTTCCTCAGCCTGATTACCTGGTCCTTGACTGTTGTCTTCCTCCTGATGTGGCTGTAGAGTAGTTTCAGGTCAGACTTGACTTTCGATGCTATGTCATTTTCATACTGCCGCTGCGCCTCCCTCCTTATCTGTGCATACTCGTTTCTGGCTCGTCGACTAATCTCTTTATTCTCCTGAGTCCTTTGCCCTCTGTACTTTTTCCATTCTCTAGAGCACTTAGTTTTTGCCTCCCTGCACCTTCGGGTAAACCAAGGGCTCGTTCTGTCCTTCACATTATTTCTGTTACCCTTGGGAACAAACCTTTCCTCTGCCTCCTTGCATTTTGTTGTTACAAAGTCCATCATTTCGTTTACTGATTTTCCTACCAACTCCTGTTCCCACTGAACCTCCTGCAGGAAGATCCTCATTCCCGTGTAGTCCCTCCTTTTATAGTTTAACTTTTCCCTTTCTACTCCTGTTACCCTCTCCACTTTTAGCTCCACGATGTATTCAAAGCTCATAACTACGTGGTCACTAGCTCCAAGGGGCCTTTCATATGTGATGTGCTCAATGTCTGAGCTACTCAGGGTGAACACAAGGTCCAGTCTTGCTGGTTCGTCCTCCCCTCTCTCTCTGGTAATATCCCTAACATGTTGGTGCATGAGATTTGCCAGCACCACATCCATCATCTTGTCTCTCCATGTTTCGGGACCCCCATGTGGCTCCAGGTTTTCCCAATCAATCTCCCTGTGATTGAAGTCGTGTGTGTGTGTGTGTGTACTCACCTAATTGTACTCACCTAATTGTGGTTGCAGAGGTCGAGACTCAGCTCCTGGCCCCTGTGTGTGTGTGTGTGTGTGTGTGTGTGTGTGTGTGTGTGTGTGTGTGTGTGTGTGTGTGTGTGTGTGTGTGTGTGTTTGTGTGTGTGTGTGTTATATGTATGTATGTGTGTGTGTGTGTGTGTGTGTAAGTACTGACTGGTCAGTCCAGCCAGTCAAAGTACTCCGACTACCTGGACTGGCATTTTTTTTTATGATACCTTGCCTTAAAGTGTGTACCGATTAAAGTCATTTGTGCCTTAATATAAGCCCCAGTGTATGTCTGTCCTCTCAGCGCCATCTTCTTCAGCCACTTGTGCGTTCATATTCTGTGAGGCTGCCGACCACATCACGGTTCTTTAGTTGAAGATACCTAATAACTTAACGATAAAGAATTTATGAAGATTGAGACACTTATGCAACGTATGGGAACCTTTATGTTGCATAAGTGTCTCAACCTTCAACTTGTCGGTTTTCAAACCATTTACACATCTGTCAGACACTGCAACATCATTTGATCTTGATACAAAGAATTCTTCAACACTTTGGACGAAGACCTACTTACACTAGTTGATGGTTCCACTATGACCCCGCCTCCTCCTGCTGCCACTCACCTGACTACAGTATATAAGCCACCTCTCTGGCCCTATGCTGTACTTCCTACAAGATCGAAGGACTAAACACATCGATTCCAAGCTGAGGGACTGATTACCTCAAACTCCTCCTCTCCTTACCCCTCTCTGCTTTGTATTGGACTGATGAAGCCACTCTGTGGCGAAACGTTTCCTTAATAAAGATTCCCATATATTTCATAAGTGTCTCAATCTTCAACTTGTCGGCTTTTAAACCATTTACACTCACAATTTATTAAGACGCAAGCTGCCTGACGTCTGCCAGCCAGGCGAGTATTAAGACGCAAGCTGCCTGACGTCTGCCAGCCAGGGAAGTATTAAGACGCAAGCTGCCTGACGTCTGCCAGCCAGGCGAGTATTAAGACGCAAGCTGCCTAAACAACATGTACTTCTGCCCTCTTAACTCCCTAAGTTAACAAACCCGCCAGATTCAGCCAGACATCTGTTTCCTCATTAAACCAAATACGGACAAGCATAATAGCCTCACAAAAACACACAGGTGTAATCACAGCCACGACAAGCGGCCGCTACTCCGCCTAAATAATCAACAATATCACCAAAACACCTCTCGGGGCGAACAAAAAAAGACAGTCAAACTTTTGACACCTGATCGAGGTAAAAAATTAAAAAATTTCTGACAGCAATAATTGGTATTAATTGGAAAAGAAATTTAGCTGATGAGAAAACATGAGAAATAGACACATGACTCTCTTATTTACAACTTCAAAATTTCAATAATTCAAAGCCTCTTTTTAAAAAATCAGAATAGGTAACTAAAAAAAATAATTATTCACCAGCAAGGCATACGAATGTAAGCCGTGAAGTGTACAGTTTGTCAACGTACACTATGAGGTGGACAATGGGCACAACATGAAGAGTACGGACTTAAGAAATCGTAATGACTCCAGCGACGGGCTGGAGTTTTGAGACTCTATGACCGCGGGTTCAATCCCGGCCGGGGGTATGGTTTATGAAGAGTACGGTATGTAGTGTACAACATGAAGTGTAGAGTATGTTTCTCACTGTATATATACTGAGTCTCATCACTCCATTAGGGAAAAAAGTATTGTTGAATGGTGGTGAACATGACACACGCAGCCTTAACAACCCTCGTGTAGTCCTTAGGACTACAAGTCGAAGCAGTCGAAGAAGACTGGTCTGCCGTCTCAGCCTCAGAAACAGTGAATAAACTGTGCACAAGGCAGTACACACTGCGTCACTGAAAACCATTCAGAACACCACTTAGCACTCACATGACGATAAAACCAAAATACAGTTCCGAACATAAACATAAACAAATTTCTTTTATAAAAATAGCAAATCTCAGGACCATACATAATTCTGCTTTTAACACCATCCATAAAGAATCACTATATTTTCCGTTCTCATACACTGTTCACACACACACACACACACATACACACACACACACACACACACACACACACACACACACACACACACACACATGTGAAGTTAATGAGAAGAATCAAATCGGATGAGGATCAGGCAGGACTACAAAGAGACCTGGACAGGCTACAAGCCTGGTCCAGCAACTGGCTCCTTGAATTTAACCCTGCCAAATGCAAAGTCATGAAGATTGGGGAAGGGCAAAGAAGACCGCAGACACAATATAGTTTAGATGGCCAAAGACTGCAAACTTCACTCAAGGAAAAAGATCTGGGGGTGAGTATAACACCGAGCATATCTCCTGAGGCGCCACATCAATCGATAACTGCTGCAGCATACGGGCGCCTGGCAAACCTACGGATAGCGTTCCGATCCCTCAGTAATATTCTTTTAAAGACTCTGTATACCATCTACGTCGGGCCCATACTGGAGTAGCAGCACCATTTTGGGAAATCCACACCTAGTCAAGCACGTCAAGAAATTAGAGAAAGTGAAAAGGGTTTTTGCAACAAGACTAGTCCCAGAGCTAGGGGGAATGTCCAAATGAAGAAAGGTTGAGGGAAATCGGCTTGACAAACACTGGAGGCCAGGAGGGTTCAGGGGAGACATGATAACGACATATAAAATACTGTACGGAATAGACGGGGTGGACAAAGACGGGATGTTCCAGAGATGGACACAGACACAAGAGGTCACAATTGGAAGTTGAAGACTCAGATGAATCAAAGGGATGTTAGGAAGTATTTCTTCAGTCATAGAGTAGTCAGGCCGTGGAATAGCCTAGAAAGTGAAGTAGTGGAGGCGGGAACCATACATAGTTTTAAGGCGAGGTATGATAAAACTCATGGGGCAGGGAGAGAGAGGACCTAGTAGCAATCAGTGAAGAGGCGGGGCCAGGAGCTGTGAATCGACCCCTGCAACCACAAATAGGTGAGTACAAATAGGTGAGTACACCTTCTTGGAGGAACGTAACTTCAGACGTAAACTGTTCCTTGTCCCACCTGAACAAGTGAATCTTAGTAAAAACTCCACGGAAATTAGCAAAAATGAGGACTGGCCTATGGAAAGAATCAAAAAGCTTAATGGAAGCAGTGAATATGAAGAAGCGCTAGAGAACATTGTTGAAGACGGAGAAAAAAAACTTTGCTGACAGCAAGATACCTGGATAAAAAAAAAAAAAAAAAAAGCATTTAGTGCTTTATTAAATCATTACTTGATAAAGCTTTACAGAGAGGGGGGGGGAGGAGGACATGGCTTGATAAACCTCTACACATAACAAAATATAACTTGACAGAGCTCTACACAGGGCGAAACGTTGTTCCATCAAGACGATATTCATCAACTCAAGTCTCTACCATCACTCAACCAGACACAAGCTGCGTCACACAGGATCACCAGCTCATTGTATGACAGCTCATACAACCCAACCATTACATCTGACCACACACAGAATAATGTATATATTATTTCTATACCTGTATACGAAATTCAATCCATGCAACAATATTCCTGGTCATGTATGCTACCCGCCACCTTGTCTAAGGTTATCCTTCTTAGTTACACACTCTGATATCTTACCAGTCATACAATGTGATATCTTACCAGTCACATAATGTGATATCTTACCAGTCACACAATGTGATATCTTACCACAGTCACCTCTAAACCCAGTTTTACTTGTTTTGTTTTTCATGTTACGTCATGTTAACTCTGTAATAAATTGCAAAGACAGTTATGCAATAGCAAGTCTTTGTACGCTTTCTAATTCTGCATTCTGGCCTTATTTTACAAATTACTTATGTAACAGCACCTGCTAGATCCCCAAACTGTATCAGCTTAGAATCGTTGTAAATTCCTGTTCTCCTTTACAGCAGAGTCTACAAATATGTCGCATCTTGTTGTTATAACGCAAAATTATTTATAATGAGGAATAAAAGTCACAATTCCCTGAGTGGAACAACTCACAACTAACCCACAATACCCTGGTGAACAACTTTCAAACTACTCCACAATACCCGGGTGGAAACAACTCACAACTACTCCACAATACCCTGGGGGGAACAACTCACAACTACTCCACAATACCCTGGGTGGAACAACTTACAACTACTCCACAATACCCTGGGTGGAACAACTCACAACTACTCCACAATACCCTGGGTGGAACAACTTACAACTACTCCACAATACCCTAGAACACTGGTTCCCAAACTTTTTCAGCTTGTTACCCAATTTAACATGCCGCATAAAGCATGTTACCCCTTTCACAAAATGTTATTATTATTGATATATATGGCTAAAAGTGAACGTATACAGCCTCGCATACTCTGCTAATCCTAGCAAAACCATTGAAAACGTAAGAACCACACATACATTATAAAAAAAATTAATAATAGCTACAAATTCACAGTAACAGTGGGTAAATACTAACT
Organism: Cherax quadricarinatus; assembly: GCF_026875155.1. Lineage (NCBI taxonomy): Eukaryota > Metazoa > Arthropoda > Malacostraca > Decapoda > Parastacidae > Cherax > Cherax quadricarinatus. Next base: position 9,537 of record NW_026472408.1, read on the forward strand.
ATATAAATGCACAGGGCAGTACACACAAAATACCAGCTTATTCTACCTCGGCTGATGCTCAAGATAAACTGACAGTGTGAAATAGAGGCAGCCTCAGGAAGTGAGTGACGCGTACTGGACAGGTCGATCTGGGCTACTGAGTGACTTTGTCCTGAAGCATACTTGTCAAAATACTTTTGGGTTTCCCACACACTTAGCTATAATTTCCCTTTTTTTTCTAATACTGTATATTAGTTTTTGATGTTTATTGTTATTTGGTTTAACTTTATTACTTACTTATAATAGGTTTTTCTTTACAACTTTTAATACTAAGACAAAGTTAACAATAACCCTCATACCGGGTACCGCATTGTTTTCTTGATTTTCAAAATTCAAAACTTTTTTTCTGTCACCCCTCCATTCCCCCCAAAAATGGTTAAAAAACCCCAGGGGTAATTTACCCCAGTTTGGGAACCACTGCCCTAGAACATAAGAACATAAGAAAGGAGGAACATTCCAGGAGGCCTGTTGGCCCTACTAGGCAGGTCCTTTACAATTCATCCCACAAACAAAACATTTGCCCAACCAATTTTCAATCCCAAACCCAAGATATAAGCTCTGATGTGAAGTCCCCACTCAAATCCAACCCCTCCCACTCATGTACTTATACAACCTAAATTTGAACTAACCCAAAGTCCTAGCCTCAATAACCCAACTAAAGGGAGAATGTTCCACTCATCAACTACCCATTTCCAAACCAATACTTTCCTATGTCCTTTTTAAATCTAAAATTATCTAATTTAAATCCATTACGCGGGTTCTCTCTTGGAGAGACCCTCCTCAAGACCTTATTAATATCCCCTTTATAATACCTAATCTTTCCCCTTATACACTTCGATCATGTCTCCCCTCATTCTTCGTCTAACAAGTGAATGTAACTTAAGAGTCTTCAATCTTTCTTCATAAGGAAGGTTTCTAATGCTATGTATTAATTTAGTCATCCTACGCCTGAAAGTTTTTTTAACGAATTTATGTCCATTCTGTAATATGGAGACCAGAAAATGAGCTGCATAATCTAGGTGAAAGGGCCCTTTCTAATGATGTATAAAGCTGCAGTAAAGACCTCTGACTTCTGTTGCTTACACTTCTTGATATAAATCCCAGTAATCTATTTGCCTTTTTACGTACGCTTAGGGATTTGCTTCTTGGTTTAAGGTTTCTGCTCACCATAACCCCCAAGTCCTTTTCGCAATCTGTATGGCTAAGTTCTACATCATTTAACTTATAAGTGCTAGGGTTATGGACACTCCCGAGCTTCAGAACCTTGCATTTATCTACATTGAACTGCATCTGCCACTTTTCTGACCAAGAATAGAGTTTGTTTAAATCCTCCTGAAGTTCCATAACATCTACGTTTGAATTCAATTATCCTACCTATCTTTGTGTCACGGCGAATTTGCTCATATCACTAGTAATTCCCTCATCAAGATCATTGATATATATTATAAACAACAACGGGCCCAAGACTGATCCCTGTGGAACGCCACTTGTTACAGATCCCCACTCGGATTTAATCCCATTTATGGGCACTCTCTGCTTCCTGTCAGTGAGCATGACTCGATCCACGAGAGCACTTTTCTCCCAATGCCAGAGCTGCCACTTTCTTTAACAGTCTATGAGCGGAACTCTATCAAAGCCTTACTAAAACTAAGTAAATAATATCAAATTCTTTATCGTGGTCAACAGCCTCAAAGCTTTACTGAAGGGAAAATTAATAAAAATTTGTTAGACAAGACGGCCTCTTGTGAATCCATGCTGAGTATCATTAATCAAGCTATGCTTATCGTGATGGCTTCTTATAATCTCAGCTATAATTGACTCTAGTAATTTGCCTACAATTGAGGTCAGCTTATAGGGCGGTAAAATTTTACGGTAACGACTTGTCCCCTGTTTTAAAAATAGGAATTTAAATTAGCCATCTTCCAATTCAACACTACACCTGTTTG
>NW_026472409.1:0-30224 GCF_026875155.1 Cherax quadricarinatus
TTTTTTTTTTTTTTCTCGAAAAACCCAGATTTCAGCCCTGTGGATTTGGAAGTTTTCCCAGGGTCATTCAGGAAAATGGAGCAATCCAGTTCAAGCCCCCACCAGCGTCAGGATCCCCCTTGAGGGGTTTTTACCTGTCTGCAAAAAATTTGCCCACACAATCTGTCATTTTCGTAAATTTTAAATTCAAAATGATCCAGTGATTCTTTTTGAATTTTGAATCGTAATATGTATATATCATTCAAATTTCATGCCTTCTGTAGATTGTTGATGCATATATCGTTATTAGGTCCTCAGGTTTAATGTTTTCCTACCCGTTTTTACTTCTTTATGTTCTTTGGAATATAGTGATAAAATCTGTGTCATTGGAAATATTTTCCGCCATGATGCTTTGGACCAGGAAAGTGAAAAAAAAATGTAGTCAAAAGTTTTACTCAGGAGGGAAATACGATTTCCTTCCGACCTCATTTTATTCTTCCACAATTGTTAGTTTCCTGACACCCAAATCGTCTGATCGGTCTTGCATGGAAATGTTCAAGGGCCGGTTTCTCAGCAAAAATATTGGATACAAGTAACTTGAATCATCCATTTTGAATCTGAAAAGTTTTGGACCATTGAGTGAATTTTTCTCAACCAAAAATTATTCCCATTTTAAGCAATCGTTGAAACGCCTTTCCTTGACTCCCCTTTAACCTCTGATAAATTTTAAAATTGCCATTTTCCCCAAACCACATCAAACAATTTGAGTGAAAATCTGAGCCAAGAGTCTTAACTTTAATGAAATAACAGCACGAATGATCACCTACTTTGTGCAATTTATGTGACAACCCTCTGAGAAGAAAGGTTTTTTCATGGTGAAGGAGCAGTGAACAAAAACACACTGATTTTCATTTTCACTCTAGGGGTTTGAAACCCAGAGTTTCTAACATTGCTGGTGCTCCATCACAACAGACACTAAAACATTGACTCCACTGAAGCCCTTCTTTCTTGAAGAACGAGTCCACAGTCTTGAAAATATCCTCTCCAGTTTCGGTAGTGTGTAATGGCCGGCAGAACAGAACTTTCTCTTCCATATCTTCTGGACCTTGATACCCTACGTAAGCCATGAGTCGGGAATCGTCACTAATATCAGTAGACTCCCCCTAAATGTGTCATTTAACAGATATATCAGTTCGATATTCTTTGCTGCTTCACTTCCACAGACTGTCCACACCACCACGAGTGCTGCTGGTTTTATCATTTTCTCACCAGTGTGTATGGCTTCTTTACTCTTGCAATCTACAACTACGAGGTACAAACGTGTGCTGCTTGCTGTAGGGTAAAACTACTTTCGTAAAATGTCCAATCTTCTTTTTCATTTTATTTTCTTTCTTTTCTAAAAAAACTGCTCTCTTTTTTAAGCCGCAGCACTACGACTGTTCTGGTTAAATTACGTTTTGCTCAAACTTCCCCACATAATCAATTGCATTTGAGTACAACAACGTTGATGTATGTGCCTGAAACCCTTTTTTAGCAGAATTTTTTTAAGTATGAAGTAACAACCTGCAAGAATACAGAAACCGGTGCTTTTTTTAAACTAGTTAAAAGTACACCGAAATAATAACATAATAATTATATAAATAAACGCACAACAACAACAACAACTGCATATAATTTTGATTAATAAAATAATAATATTAATATAATTTAATAATAATAATAATATAATTAATATTTTTATTATTTTATTATTATTATTATTAAAATTATTATTATATTTAATTAATTTTATTTTAAAATAAATATAAAATTTGTCATTTTTGGAGAGTTCAAAAGGGGTTTTTCCGCCCCAGGGTTCAAACCCCCCACCATATTATGTTAGTTAAACCGCTCCTATTTTTTTATTAGTTAAGTTTTCTGAACAAGCCTTTTTCCTGCGCTGGTCAAGCGTTTGTTTTTTTTTCCAGATTCTAATGGTTCCCAGTCATTTTAAAATTTGCTTATAACGAATTTTTTTAAAAATTTACTTTCTCTTAATTTCAAAATGCTTCGTTTTTAGTGTGCTAAATTTTTATTCTTGCTCAATTTTTTTTCCGTAATTATAATTATAAAGTAGCCAAGGGACAAATTAAATAAAAAGAATGTCCATGAATTTTAACTTCTTTATAAAATTTTTTAACAACTTCTACTTTTTTACTTAATGCCGGTCGATATTTAGCCATAAGTTCTCCACATCCCGCTTTCATTCCCTTCTATAATTTTTTTTCCTGGATAAATTTTCTTATAATGCAGGAAAACCTCACAAAAACGGAAGAAATTCGTTTACGAACCGGGAAAGAACTCTCTAGAAAAGCTGGAAGAAATCTCGTTTCAGAATCCTGGATGAACCTTTCTAGAAAGCTGAAGAAATCTCGTTTCAGAAGCCTGGATGAAGCCTCTCTAGAGAAGACTGGAAGAAATCTCGTTATAGAAGCCTGGAAGAAGCCTCTCTAGAGAAGACTGGAAGAAATCTCGTTATAGAAGCCTGGAAGAAGCCTCTCTAGAGAAGACTGGAAGAAATCTCGTTATGAAGCCTGGAAGAAGCCTCTTAGAAAACTGAAGAATTCGTTACAGAAGCCTGAAGAAGCCTCTTAGAAAACTGAAGAAACTCGTTATAGAACCCTTTGGAAGAAGCCTCTCTGAGAACTGGAAAAATCTCGTTATAGAAGCCTGAAGAACCTCTAGAGAAGCGGGAAAGAAATCTCGTTTAGAAGCCTGGAAAGCCTCCCCTTGAGAGACTGAAGAAATCTCTTTTTAAAAGCCTGAGAACCCTCTCTAGAGAAACTGGAAAAAATTCGTTTAGAAGCCCTGAAAAGCCCTCTCTAGAAAGACGGAAAAATTCTCGTTAAGCCTGGGAAGCCTCTCTAGAGAAGACGGGAAAAGAAATCTTTTTCAGAAGCTGGTAAAGCCTTTAGAGAAGACGGAAAAATTCTCGTTTCAGAAGCCTGGAGAACCTCTTAGAGAAGTTGAAGAAACTCGTTATAGAGCCTGGAAGAACCTCTCTAGAGAAACTGAGAAATCTCGTTTCAAGCCTGGATAAGCCTCTCTAGAGAACTGGAAGAAACCCTCGTTTCAACCTGAGAAGCCTCCTAAGAAGACTGGAAGAAAATCTGTTATGAGCTGGAGACCTCTCTAGAAGCTGAGAAATCTGTTATAAACCCCTGGAAGAGCCTTCTAGAGAAGCTGGAAGAAATCTCGTTAAGAACCTGGGCCTTCTAGAGAAGCCCTGGAAGAAATCTCGTTATAGAAGCTGGAGAACCTCTCTTAGAGAATACTGGAAGAAATCCGTTACAGAGCTGAAAAATCCTCTCTAGAGAAATTGAAGAATCTCGTTTAGAGCCTGAAGAAGCCTCTCTAGAGAAGACTGGAAAACCCCCCTTACAGAAGCCGGGAAAGAAGCCTCTCCTAGAGAACTGGAAGAAAATCTCGTTACAGAAGCTGAGATTCCTCTCTAGGAAACTAAGAAATCTTTATAAAGCCCCAAAATCTTTTAAGAAGACTGAAGAAATTCGTAAAAACTGGAAAGAACTCTAAAGAAGGGAAAAAATTTTAAAAAGGAAAAAAGAAGAAAAAATTCTTAAGAAGCTGAAAAAATTTGGGAAAAGAACTGGAAAGAAATTCGTTACAGAACCCTGGAAGAAACCTCTCTAGAAAAGCCTGGAAGAAACCTCTCTACAGAAAACTGGAAGAAACCTCTCTACAGAAGACTGGAAGAAACCTTATATTTAAAAAAATACACTAATCATAGAGAGAACAAAAAATTTGCAAAGTAGAAAGTAAATGAGGTGAGGCTAGGTGAAGCTAGATGATAGTTGTTCTCTTGGGGTACGACTCTTAACCATGAAATTTCTAAAATGATGAAACCACTTTTGTTTTGAGCAGAACACAACCATAATCTAGCAGCTCCCTCCAGCCTATTTAATAACCTCATCTGAGATATAAATCTCACCATATGTATATATAACCATATATATAGTAGTAGGTTGTTGACAGCAACCACCCAGGGAGGTACTAAAGTCCTGCCAAGTGAGTGTAAAATGAAAGCCTGTAATTGTTTTACATGATGGTAGGATTGCTGGTGTCTTTTGTCTGTCTCATAAATATGCAAAATTACAGGTACGTCTTGCTACTTCTACTTACACTTAGGTCACACTACACATACATGTACACGTTTATTTATTATACACACTCATCTGAATTTTCTTTGATTTTATCTTAATAGTTCTTGGTCTTATTACTTTTCCTTTTATATCCATGGGGAAGTGGAATAAGAATTTTTCCTCCGTAAGCCATGCGTGTTGTAAAAGTCAACTAAAATGCCAGGAACAATGGGCTAATAACCCCTTTTCCTGTAATAATTACTAAAAAGAATGAGAAGAAGAAAATTGTCAGTGTTGGAAGTCAGAATGTGCGTGGATGTTGTGCAAATGATAAGAAAGAGATGATTGTGGATGTTATGAATGAAAAGAACTTGGATGTCCTGTCTTTAAGTGAAACAAATCTGAAGGGGGTGGGTGAGTTTCAATGGGGAGGAATAAATGGGATTAGGTCAGGGGTTTCAAATAGAGTTAGAGCTAAAGAAGGAGTAGCAATAATGTTAAAGGATAAGCTATGGCAGGAAAAGAGGGACTATAAATGTATTAATTCAAGGATTATGTGGAGTAAAATAAAGGCTGGAGAAGAGAGAAGTGTAGACGAGAAAGAGAGATTTTGGGAAATGTTGAGTGAATGCGTGGGGAGTTTTCAACCAAGTGTGAGAATAATGGTGGTTGGGGATTTTAATGCTAAGTGGGCAAAAATGTTGTGGAGGGAGTAAAGTTTAAATAAATTGGGGGTGCCAGGGTAAATGAAAAAAGGGGAGCCTTTAATTGAGCTATGTGTAGAAAGAGGTTTTGTAATAAGTAATACATATTTTATGAAGAAGAGGATAAATAAATATACAAGGTACGATATAGCACGTTATGAAAGTAGTTTGTTAGGTAATGTACTGGTGGATAAAAGGTTGATGGGTAGGCTCCAGGATGTACACGTTTATAGAGAGGCAACTGACATATCGGATGATTATTTAGTTGTAGCTACAATTAGAGTAAGAGGTAGATGGAGCAAGAGGATAATGGCAACAACAAGTAAGAGGGAGGTGAAAGTGCATAAACTAAGGGAGAAGGAAGTTCGGGTGAGATATAAGCAACTATTGACAGAAAGGTGGGCTAGTGCAAGTATGAGTATTGGAGGAGGGGGGGTTGAAGAGTGTTGGAATAGTTTTAAAAATGCAGCATTAGAATGTGGGGCAGAAGTTTGTGGTTATAGAAGGGTGGGGGCAGGAGAAAGAGGAGTGGTTGGTGGAATAATGGAAGTAAAGGTTGTGTAAAAGAGGAAAAAGTTCCCTTTTGAGAGTTTTTTTACAAAAGAAGTGATTATAAGGGAAGGGGTAGTGGGTTTATGGGAGAAAAAAAGTGGAAGAGAGTGGTGGAGAGTTTCAAAGGGAGAGATGATAAGGTGGGAGGAAGGACTGTCAAAAAAATTATATGATAAAAAAATTTTGGAAGAAGTGAGTTAAACAAGTTAAGAAGCCTAGGGACGAATATATTTTCAGTAAAAAAATGAGGGGAGTTAGTAGATGGAGAGATGGAGGTTTTGGGCAGATGGAGAGAATATTTTGAGGAACTTTTAAATGTCGACGAAGAAAGGGAGACGGTAATTTCATGCACTGGCCAGGAGGTTTACCAAATTTTTTGAGCAGGGATGTGAGTGTAGAGGAGGTGTGTGAGGCATTACGTAGAATGAAAGGGGGTAAAGCAGCTGGAACTGACGGGATCATGACAGAAATTTTAAAAGCAGTGTTGGAGTGGTTGGTATTTTTGTTTAATAAATGTATGAAAAGAAGAAGGTGCCTAGGGATTGGCGGAGAGCGTGTATAGTCCCTTTATATAAAGGGAAGGGGGACAAAAGAGATTGTAAAAATTATAGAGGAATAAGTTTACTGAGTATACAAGGAAAAGTGTACGGTAGGGTTATTATTGAAAGAATTAGAGGTAAGACAGAAAGTATGATTACGGATGAGCAAGAAGGTTTTAGAGTGGGTAGGGGATGTGTAGATCAAGTGTTTACATTGAAGCATATATGTGAATAGTATTTAGATAAAGGTACGGAAGTTTTTATTGCATTTATGGATTTAAAAAAGGCATATGATAGAGTGGATAGGGGAGCAATGTGGTAGATGTTGCAAGTATATGGAATAGGTGGTAAGTTACTAAATGCTGTAAAGAGTTTTTATGAGGATAGTGAGACTCAGGTTAGGATGTGTAGAAGCGAGGGAGACTATTTCCCTGTAAAAGTAGGTCTTACACAGGGATGTGTAATGTCACCATGGTTGTTTAATATATTTATAGATGGGGTTGTAAAAGAAGTAAATGCTAGGGTGTTTGGGAGAGGGGTGGGATTAAATTATGGGGAATCAAATACAAAATGGGAATTTACACAGTTCCTTTTTGCTGATGATACTGTGCTTATGGGAGATTCTAAAGAAAAATTGCAAAGGTTAGTGAATCAGTTTGGGAGTGTGTGTAAAGGTAGAAAGTTGAAAGTGAACATAGAAAAGAGTAAAGTGATGAAAGTATCAAATGATTTAGATAAAGAAAAATTGGATATCAAATTGGGGAGGAGGAGTGTGGAAAAAGCGAATGTTTTCAGATATTTGGGAGTTGACGTGTCGGCGGATGGATTTATGAAGGATGAGGTTAATCATAGAATTGATGACGGAAAAAAGGCGAGTGGTACATTGAGGTATATGTGGAGACTAAACACGTTATCTATGGAGGCAAAGAAGGGATTGTTGTATTACCAACACTCTTATATGGGTGTGAAACTTGGGTTGTGAATGCAGCAGCGAGGAGGCAGTTGGAGGCAGTGGAGATGTCCTGTCTATGGGCAATGTGTGGTGTAAATATTATGCAGAAAATTCGGAGTGTGAAAATTAGGAGAAGGTGTGGAGTTAATAAAAGTATTAGTCAGAGGGCTGAAGAGGGGTTGTTGAGGTGGTTTGGTCATTTAGAGAAAATGGATCAAAGTAGAATGACATGGAGAGCATACAAATCTGTAGAGGAAGGAAGGTGGGGTAGGGGTCGACCTCGGAAAGGTTGGAAGGAAGGGGTAAAGTAGGCTTTTTGGGGGAGGGGCTTGGACTTCCAGCAAGCGTGCGTGAGCGTGTTCGATAGGAGTGAATGGAGATGAATGGTATTTTTGATCTGATGAACTGTTGGAGTGTGAGCAGGGTAATATTTAGTGAAGAGATTCAGGGAAACCAGTTATTTTTATATAGCCGGACTTGAGTCCTGGAAATGGTAAGTACAATGCCTGCACTTTAAAGGAGGGTTTCGGGATATTGGCAGTTTGGAGGGATATGTTGTGTATCTTTATACGTATATGCTTCTAAACTGTTGTATTCTGAGCACCTCTGCAAAAACAGTGATTATGTGTGAGTGAGGTGAAAGTGTTGAATGATTATGAAAGTATTTTCTTTCTGGGGATTTTCTCTCTTTTTGGGTCACCCTGCCTCGGTGAGAGACGGCCGAATTGTTTATATATATATATATATATATATATATATATATATATATATATATATATATATATATATATATATATATATATATATATATATATATATATATATATATATATATATATGTCGTGCCGAATAGGCAGAACTTGCGATCTTGGCTTAAATAGCAACGCTCATCTTGTCATATAGGACAAGCTAAAATTTGTGTATGCAATAATTTCGCCAAAATCAATCGGAACCTAACGAAAAAAATATATTTCATTGTGTTTGTTAAGTATTAAATTACTGTAAAGAAATCTAAAATATATTTAGCTGGGTTAGGCTAAAATAAATTGCTCTTGTTATAACAAGGTTAGGTAAGTTTTCTAAGTTTCTTTTGGTGCAAAATTAAAAAAAATTACATTAACATTAATGAAAAAAATATATCTTTAAACGTATAAGAGAAAATTTTTGGAAGGACTTATTTTTAAATTAGTTCTTGCTAATTGACCAGTTTTAAATATTCGTGCTCCTCTTGGGTCCAATGCCATCGATCTGATCCTAGAAAAAAAAGTCTCAGACCTCCGGACGATGGAAAGCAGGATGAAAGACATTGACACACACGATGCCTTCTACCTACTCACCAGGTGCCTGTCAATCCCAAAACTTACCTACTTTCTGAGATGCTCCCCAGCCTTCAGCAGTCCAAAACTCAAGGAATATGACTCTCTCCTGAAGACCATGCTAGAGAGTGTATTGAATCTTTCCCTTGACGATGGACAGTGGTTGCAAGCCTCACTTCCGGTCAGGCTTGGAGGGCTAGGAGTACGCAGATCCTCCCAGATTGCTCTACCAGCTTTCCTATCCTCTTCCATAGCATCAAACGAGTTGATAAGACAAATTCTTCCTGACACCCTCAGTGACTCAGCAGGAATAGAAGACCCTAGCTATGCCAGTGCCATCACCGAATGGGAGACTCTTGCCGCTCCAGCACCAAACCCTAGTGCAGCACTGGCTCACAAACAGTCAAGCTGGGATGGCCCGATTGTTGAAAAGTTGCTTGCCAACATGCTCAGGGTTGCAACATCAGATAGGGAGATTGCCCATCTCCAGGCTGTGAGCGCACATCACTCTGGGAACTTCCTCCAAACAGTTCCCATATCGGCAATGGGAACGCAACTTTACCCTAAGACCCTCCGTATTGCAGTGGCTCTGCGCCTTGCTGCCCCAATTCACAAAGAATATACGTGTATTTGCGGCGAAGTGCAAGCAGACCAATATGGTCTACATGGTCTTAACTGTTCCAAAACCAAGGGCTGGCATGCAAGACACAATGAGGTCAACGACATCATTAAGAGAACCCTTGCTACAGCTGGATGCCCAGCCGAGAGGGAGCCCCGATCACTAGCAGCCAACAATACCCACAACCCAGCAAACCGCCCCGACGGGATCACCATCTATCCTTGGAAGAATGGCAAGCTCTTAGCATGGGACTATACCTGTGTGTCCACACTGGCTGACACCTATATCCATCACAGTGTGGGGCGACAGGGAGGAGCTGCTGACCACAGGGAGGAGTACAAGATCAGCAAGTACAGGGACATTAGCCAACAGTATCAATTTGTCCCAGTGGGATCAGAGACCTTGGGATCATGGGGAAAAAATGCCACACGTTTCCTTAAAGAACTGGGTTCCAGACTCATCGACACCACCAGGGACCCAAGGGCAGCCACCTTCATGTTCCAGCGCCTCAGCGTAGCCATCCAGAGGGGAAATGCTTGCTGCATACTTGGCTCGCGTCCAGCCTCGGAGGAGCTGGAGGAAATTCATGATCTTTGATACATTGTGCCATTGTATTCATGTTTATGTTTTTTTCTGTAAATGTATTCTGTTTATTAATAAATGTTCACATAGAATATAAAATATATAGGGGGTGGTAAGAGAAGAAAATATTCAAACAGCTCCAGGGAGAACCTTGAGTTTTCCCTGAGGTACGTTTGTCTTCTCTGAGGATGAGGGTCCCCAGTCCAGCTATAAAGGTGGTACTTCCCTAAATATATATATATATATATATATATATATATATATATATATATATATATATATATATATATATATATATATATATATTATATGTATATATATATATAATATATATATATTTATATATATATATATATATATATATATATATATATATATTTTATATATATATATATATATATATATATATATATATATATATATATATATATATGTCGTGCCGAATAGGCAGAACTTGCGATCTTGGCTTAAATAGCAACGCTCATCTTGCCATATAGGACAAGCGAAAATTTGTGTATGCAATAATTTCTCCAAAATCATTCTGAACCTAAAGAAAAAAAATATATTTCACTGTGTTTGTTTAGTATTAAATTATTGTGAACAAATCTAAAATATATTTAGTTAGGTTAGGCTAAAATAAATTGTTCTTGTTATAATAAGGTTAGGTAAGTTTTCTAAGTTCCTTTTGGTGCAAAATTATAAATTTTTACATCAAAATTAATGAAAAAAATATATCTTTAAACGTATAAGAGATTTTTTTAGAAAGGACTTAATTTTAAATGAGTTCTTGCTAATTGACCAGTTTTACATATTCAGCACGACATATATATATATATATATATATATATATATATATATATATATATATATATATATATATATATATATATTATATATATTTATATATATATATATATATATATATGCAAACAATCGCAGACGGGTGATTTTAACTATGCAAAACAAGCCTCGGGGGGAGGGAATCTGTTGCTCAAGTATTTTCGCACTTCTCAGTGCATCATCAGGAGCTGTGCAACGTTGCAAGAGAGCAGCTAAAGCAGGGAGAGTTCTCAGGCTATCTTTTTCTAGTCGTTTATAACAGGTCATGTAGTTTGAAAAAATGCATTTCTCGATTGATACTATACACATGGATTGCTACATTCTGTGTAACCTTTATAAATAATAAAAGAAAGGAATGGAATGTGCTCTTTGTCTGTTTAAATGTCTTCCTCTGGGGTACTTGAATGTTCTACTGAGGTACTCAGAAGTATCTTTTCCTAAATATTGTCTACTATTCTACTCAGTGCCGGTTAATATGCCTTACTTGGGAATCTTCTATGGTTTTCCGATAATATTTTTATGATCTAAATTTCTAATTTCTATTAATACTCTTTAACCTCTCTTTATGTTATATAATCTTGTGTGCTTGTCACTGTATTGTACACTAACAGCTACACGCATTTTATAACCATTCACAGCTGACGTGGTATGAAGTTTTGGTGCGTCGACACTGGTCGGGCATCACCAATCCATCAAACCACCTGGCATAATGAGCAATCCTGTGATTTTGTATAGCATTGTTGTATAAGATTGTGAACAATGGACTCTACTAAATAGCTATCGAGCGTGTATAACCCATAATTTGAGTTATATACTGTATTCCTTTCATGTTTCAAGAGGGAAGATTCAATTATGTTTCTTTCCATGACAGAACTGCTTGGTACTATAATGTAGGCAGCATCCCATCCGGTGGGTAACTACATGAACTAACGTGGTTAGAGATCGCATTCGAATCCTGGCCTGTCCTGACTGAGTATTTATATTGGCCTATTTTGGTTTCCACAAATTTACCAGTTTGACCAATATAAGAGAGAGGACACTGAGTACATGGGACCTTGTAAACCCAACCAACTTTGTTGGAAGGTATGTTTTTAATCAGTCTTTGTTTCACAGTCCCTGTGTTTTTGAAAGAAAGGTTTATATTGATGTTTTTTAATGCCTCGCATAGGCAAACCAGATTCTCAATGTATGGCAAAACTAGTACATTTTCCTAGCCATCACTTCCTTAGGTTCAGTCCTGTAGAAAGTCTTTCTTGCTTACATTAGTGCCTTCTCGACAAAATCCCTAGGATATCTCAGTTTTGTGGCTATGTTGAATATCTTGCTGATTTCGTCCTCTAGGTACTCTGGACAGCAGATACGTAAGGCTCTCAAGAACATTGTGAGGAACACACTTCTTTTTACTCTGGTTTCGTGGTTGGAATTGTAGTGAATGTATGACGACACATTGGTGGACTTCCTATAAACTGTGAATTTGAATTTTCTATCGACACGATGGATTAAAACATCTAGAAACGGCAAAATATTATTTATTTCATGTTCCGTGGTGAACTTAATGGAAGTTGCTAAGCCATTGAGTCTGGGTAGGAACATCATCTATGTATCTGAACCAATTAGCTTTATCTGAGAGAATGTCTTTAAGAAGCCTGGTCTCATAGAATTCCATATACAGGTTGCTGAGTAAGGGGCTGAGGGGATTGTCATGCCTTGTTTTCGAGCATAGTAGTTCCATTCAAACACGAATTTTCAATCAGTAACGCAGAGTTTTATCAATTCAGTCATTGATTTCGTAGGGTAGGGCATGGGAAAGTTTTCTAGTTCCTCTTCGAGAAACGAAAGCAAGTTAGGAACAGGGACTTTGGTGAACAGAGCTGTGACATCAAAGCTCACTAGGGTAAAGTCATGAGGGACATTTAATTTCTGGAGCCTTTAAGTGAGGTCAACATTATTTTTAATATGTACAGTATCCAACGAGAAACGCATTTTCTCAAACCACATGACCTATTATAAACAACTAGAAAAGCCTAGGGATTGGCTATTAATTCTTATAATTTCAAATATACATCTCAGAAACCCTCCTACCCCAATTGGGGGAGTAGGGGGATCGTTGTAGGGTGGGGTTGACACTGATCACTGGCCACATTCTAAGGGAAACCGTGAACGGTGACACATCTGCTCTACGCTACCCTGAGAACTCTCCCTACTTTAGTTGCTCTCTTGCAACATTGCACAGCTCTTGATGATGCACGGAGAAGTGTGAAAGCACTTGAGGTACAGATTTCCACCCCTTGTGGATTGTCATATATATATGTATATGTCGTGCCGAATATGTAAAACTGGTCAATTAGCAAGAACTCATTTAAAATTAAGTCCTTTCCGAAATTTTCTCTTATACGTTTAAAGATATATTTTTTTCATTAATGTTAATGTAAAAATTTTTAATTTTGCACCAAAAGAATCTTAGAAAACTTACCTAACCTTATTATAACAAGAACAATTTATTTTAGCCTAACCCAATTAAATATATTTTTTAAAAACGTTTACAGTAATTTAGTACTAAACAAACACAATCAAATATATTTTTTTCGTTAGGTTCAGAATGATTTTGGCGAAATTATTGCATACACAAATTTTCGCTTGTCCTATATGGCAAGGTGAGCGTTGCTATTTAAGCCAAGATCGCAAGTTCTGCCTATTCGGCACGACATATATATATATATATATATATATATATATATATATATATATATATATATATATATATATATATATATATATGTGTGTGTGTGTGTGTGTGTGTGTGTGTGTGTGTGTGTGTGTGTGTGTGTGTGTGTATGAGAGAGCGTGTTGCTGCGTAGTCTCAATTTCAGTTTAAAAATTTTATCAGGTGTTGTGTAGGGTCAACATGTGGGCAAAAACTGCAGTTGCCCCAGTTGTGAGTGGCTCCCTGCCGTTAGAAGCAACAAGGCCCCTCAAGTGTGAAGGATTTCAGTTGAGGGGCCTAAGGGTTCCCTGTGTTGGGGTACCAGTCCCCCAAAAATGAAGAGTCCCCAATGTGCTTTACTTTTCGTCAGACTTTTGTGCTAGGGGTTGTCAGCGTTTCCCAGCCCCGACACCTGGTGGGGGAGTTTTTACACATCAACACAATGGCGACTGGCGCCCGGTTAATATGTTTGTATTCAACTAAGGGGGGGGCTCTATCCCAGCGAATCATAAATGTGTTAATCCAGCAATATTCGTGATAATTGGCATTCAACGTGAATCCTTGTGGGCGTCGCCTTTGAATGGAACTTCAAGATCTTCGTCAAGTTTTGTGACACCCCGATTTACGAGAAATTGTGCCCCAGACCAGGATTAGAAAGCAAGTACCCCAGATTTTTTGTCCAGTTGCATGCTTTTTCACGATACTATACGTGGGTACGTGTGCAAAACTGTTTTTTGAGGCCAATGAATTGTATACTGAGTTTTGAACGTTAGGGAAAGTTCAATGGCCCCATGGGTAGGTGTCGAAGGCGACATGCTGGTTCGGGAGGGGTCATTTACTTTGAAAATTGCCCCTGCATCAGCCGATTCCTTCGTACGTACAACTGGAGGATTTTCGTTCCCAGGTGTAGTTACGTACCCTGGACAGAGAAGAACTTGCGCCTCTGCGGGCTTTGGATCACATAGCAGCTCGGTGTTCACGCAGCCGCCTCGGGCGTGGTCGTCGTCCTACGGTGAGGTCCCCCCGTCGGCTCGGGAAGAGGAGGTTGTGGGAAAAACTGCCCTCTTACATCTGGAGTGCTTAGGTTGATGGGGCCCCATGTCTGGTCATCTTGGTGACCTACCTGGGACTCCCTCCCTTGCGAGGGGGAAACATGTAAACAGTGAAATCCCTTCAAGAGAGGGGGTGATATGGGGGCCCGCATTGTATCGGGTTTAAGTGACCTATTAACATCGCATGAGTCTGATTCTGTCCCGTGTTCGAGAGGGAAGATTGTGAGATATGCTAATCAGATAGCTAAGTGGAGATTTGGAGAGTTCGAGAGTTCAATTTGGGGGCAAAAAATTCCCAAAGGAGAACACTCCAAGCTGACATGTCTGAAGATGCTGTTTCTGGGAAGCTTTCGGCTACCCCCCCGACCCCGATGATGTCTTGACCCCCGGAAAACGTTAGGGAAGAAAAACGGGGTCGGAAATCACGGGGGGGGGGAGGGCGCGATCCGGAAAAGGTAATATCACGGGGATTGCCAAAGGTGGGGAAGGCTTGGGTGTTGCCACGAAAAGAGAAAGAGGGTGGGGGTAGCCCTAGGGGGAAAAGCCCCCTTTAACACAGTTAGGTGTGAAACTATTAATGTTAATGGTTTGAATTGTCAGAAAGTGTGTGCAGGTGCGGAGTGGTTGAATTTTTTGCAGGGGATGGTGTTTTTTGAAAAAGAACATAACCAAAAGGAGGAAGTTTTTTTTTGAGAGGGATGGTTATGCTTTTTATATAAATCACCCCAACTTAAAAGGTGGATGGCTGTGTTGAAAAAAGCGCCCAGCCGTTTTGTTGAGACATTGAGGGAAGGGGGGGAGGGTCGCGTGTGTAGTCGTGGGGTTTGGGGGTAGTAAGGGAGGGTTGATTTTGTGGGGGCATAGGGGCCCCGGCTGAACTGATGTTAATTAAAAATATTTTTGTTAGAGTGCTTGGTATATTTTTTGGGCCCCGCCAGAAATTACAGTGGTCGGTGGGGACAAAACTTTTGGGGTCGCCGTAAAGACATTAAAACCGAGGGGGGGGGGTTTCTGTTCGCTTGTTTTGGGTGACTTGTTGTTGGGTTGGGGTTGGTAGATGTACCAGAGGAGTGACTTGGGGATTGAGCATACTTTTGTGGAGGGGCTAGGGGCTTTTTTAGATGGGTTTTTGGGTTCCGGGGGGGTTTTTTGTTTTGGTGTATTTAAATGTTTTTTCTCCGCCACTGGGAGTTTTTTTTGGCTCATGGGGGGGTCTCCCGAAACGTTTTAAGTGATACTGGAAACTGAATACACGGTGCACAAAGTGGGATGATGGGAACTTTTCGGGATTTGGGGCGTCTGGGGGAGTAGACTCCGGGGAGGGGTGGTTTAGACGAGGGTGGGATGGGTTGTAAAGCCTCAAATTTAAGAATTTTTAGGGCATGGGTGTAAGGACCCACTCGTTGGATTTTGGTTTTCGGGGTACCGGGAGAGTTCTACGATTTGTTAGCGAGGGAGAGGCATCGGGTTTTCCCAGGGGTTTAGATAGATGCTTTAAAGAACAAATCCAAGTATTGAAAAAAAAAGGTTTTCGACGGGGCGCGCATTTCGATGGGGGGAGGAGGTTTTGTGGGGTGACAACCGTCTGTTTGTGTCTTACGGTCGACACAAAGGCGAAAGGCGACGAAATTTGGGGTTAGTGGTGCGGTGAAGTTACGGGTATAGTGGGGGACAGGTTTAACAACAATGGGGTAAGTTTTTATGTCGATACTTTGGAGTAAGTCCAGATGCAAAGTAAAGACATGAGTGAGCTGGATACGGGGTTTTGGGGGAAGGGGTCGTGAAAGTTAAAGATTTGACGCCTTCTATGGGGGGCCTATATTGAGGCAGGGGTGGGGAGGCACTAAAAGGGAAATGAGTAAGGGGAAGGTCCAGGCATTGATGGCACCCCTTTGTAAATTTTTATATCAAATTGGGGGTAATACGGACTTTTACGGTTCTTTTTTCCCAAATGCGATAAGGGGGGGGGGTGTTAGGTCTTCTCAGCGTACCAGTGGGGGGGGAAAATGTAGTCCTTCGTTTAAAGGACTACCGCCCATATCGTTGATGTGTAGGACTTAAACTATATGCGAAAATATATAAATAAAATTAGAAAGGTTTTTGATAAGGAAACCCAAGAGTATTTGGGTGTGCCAGGTAGGTCAATGTATGTGGTAAAGGGGAATAAGGGATTTTTGAGGAATGCGGGGTAGGGGGGGGGGTGTTTTGGCTTTAGACGGGGCGACCGTTTTGATAGTGTGGAAAGGGGGGTTTGTGGAAATTTTTGAGAGGGGCGGGGTTTTGGGAAATGGGGTCATCATGTGGCCTGTTCGTTGTACAATGGACGGGTTTTAAAGTAAAAATTTAATGGCAATTAGTGTTTTTTACACTGCCACATAAAACTAAATAATGTAGATCTTAATATTACGGTTTGCAAAAAGTTTAGGAGTTCGGGTTTAGCATAATCTGAAACCAAGACAACATGCATAGTGTTCGAATAAGCTAATAGACCCTTTGGCTTATATCAAAAAGATAAATAATAGGACCCCTCAGGTTTTCTTAAAACTATACACCCTTGGGTTGGCCTTTTTTAGATTATGCTGCACAGTTTGGTCACCGTTTTACAGAATGGATAAATTTCTCTAAAAAATGTACAAAGGGAGGATGAAAAAGAGATCCCATTATCAAACCCCTTCCTATGAGGATAGACTAAGGGCCCTGAAAGCCACTCTCTAGAAAAAAACGTAAAATTAGGGGGATATGATTGGGGTGTATAAATGGAAGACAGGAATAAATAAAGGGATGTAAAAGTGTGCTAAAATATCTGCCTGCGGACTGCGCAATGGTTTTAATTTGGGAAAAAAATTCAGATTCAGGAAGGTATGGGAAAGTACTGGTTGGTAATAGAGTTGTGGATATGGGAAAAAAACTCCCAAGTACCGTTATAGAGGCCAGAACGTTGTGTAGTTTAAAATAGGTGGAAAAAAAAATAGTAGATGGGGGTGGGTGTGAGTTGACTGATAGCTTGTGTAACGGGGTGGGTCCGGGGCCCCCCTTAAATTAAATGTGCCCCTGACCTACTGGTTGGGTGCATTGGTTAACCCGGGTAGGAGACTTGGACCTGCCTCGCATGGCCAGTGGCCTTCGCAGTGTTCCTTCGTTCTTATGTTTTATGTTTATGGCAGGGGCTTCGTCAGGATCCCCCATGTAAAAAATGCTTTTTGCTTGATAAGGACCCTTTTTACGGGGTTGTTTGGGGGCGGGGGAACAGAGAATCGGGGGGCCCCGAGTAGTGGTCGACCGCCCCTTGGGGGTTATGTAGATGATACTACTGGTTATTACTTTCACGGGAGAAATTGGGGTTTTTTGTTGGGAGACTTGTTGACATTTTTGGGCAAGGCTACGGGGATGTGTGTTAATTTAAAGAAAAATCGAAGATTATGGGGGTTAGGGATGGGTGGGGGAGGGGTGGATGCAGAGGGGTGGACTGGGGTTGATTGTATCACTATATGTGGTGTTCATTTTATGGGGGGGTCGATAAATGGGGGCGTGCAATTCGGTGAGGGTTGTAATAGGTTTTGGGGCCAAATATCTCGGCGCGAATTTAAACCCCTGCATCGAGGGGGGTGGTATTAATGTCCTCTTTTAGCAAAGTATGGCACATTGCTGCCTTTATCCTTGTTGCGGGGGGCGTCAAACGTCTTTTGCATGATTTATCATTTTTGGGGGGTTCAGGATGCGTTGGCTCACAAGAGCGGTGGTGGGACACCCAAAGCACAGGAGGGTTGAGTTCATTCCTTAGGGCTCGTGTCTGGGATGTTACGGAACGTGTTTTCTCCGACTGGTGGGGGCATGGTGGGTTAAGTGAATTGTATCACGACTGCCCGGTGGGGAGAGGGGGGAATTTAATTTGGTGCAAAAGCGATGCTTCGCGTATTATTGAAATGGGGAATGGTTTAAAATTATTATTAAAACTAGGGATATTTATTAAAAATTTTTTTATTTTAATATATAATTAAAATTGAAATTTTTATTTTTTAAATTTTTTAATTTTTTAATAAAATTTTATTTTATAATAGGGGTTTAAAAAATTTTTTTTAAAAATTTTTCATTTTATTTTTAATTTAAATTACAATTTCAATTTTTCTTTTTTAATTTTTTTATTTATTTATTATTTGACTTTTTTTTTTGTACAATTTTTTGCGGTGGGTCGTCGTTGTGGCGTTATAATTTTTTGTGGGTATGGGTATGGGCCCGTTTGATGGTTTTTTTAACGTAGAATTTAGGGTTTTTTGGGGGGGGCGATTTTTATAGGACAAAATGTCGAAATAGGTTTGGTATATGAGGGGTATGGGAAGACTTTTTTTCCCCGCCTGAATATAATCCTTGGGTTACGAGTTTTAGATGTTGTGATGTTTAGTGGGTATCTAATGGGCTGGGCAGCTTGTCTAATTGTGTTTTTCAAATGCGTGAAAAGTTTTGTGCTCTCCTGTTTTTGTGCGTCTCCCATGTAAGGTATGCGATAAACTTACGTGCTTTTTTATACAAATTTTTGGAAGTTTCTCGTCATTTATCCTCAATTACAAGTCATTTGGGGGCATTTTGTATTTGGTGTGCTTTCCCAGCACGTTGAACGTTTTTTTTATTTCCCTTTTTTCTTTATGCCGTTTCGTGTGCTTTTTTATATATTATCTATGCAAGTTTCGTTTTTCTGTAAACTGTGATGGGGCTTGAACATATATGGAGGCAGGGATTTTTCAATGTGTGCATCCGCGGATAAATTCATTATGCTGCTGGATTTGTTTTATTGAGTGTCAAATATCCAGTGAGTTTCGTTTGTTATATTTAAAATTTCATTGTTGTGAATTGTGGTCATCCTGTTCCACCTTTGAAATGTAGTGCTTCCTTTGTCCATGATAATAACACCGTGTAGCCCCAAAATAACGATTGTTGTGCTCTTAAGGCACCGGGTCTTAGATTAAGTCTGGATCGTTTTTGGGGTTGGCGGGGAAGCCCCGCTAGTTTTTGGTCAATGAGTTTTTGTTGTATAAAAAGTGATTGCTTGTGTATGTGTGTATTTTGTGTGCTTGTTTTTTTCACATTGGGTTTTTTATGTGTTTAATTTTCCGTGTTTTGATTATTACTTTTATTTAAAAATAATAATTAGTTTGTGCCCGGTATCTCGTTGACATTTATTTTATGCCCATATTTTTTGTACCAAGTTTTAAATAAAATTTTAAAAAAAAATGCTTATTTTATTTAAAATATGATTTAAAGAAACATATTTTAAGTTTCATTCTCATTTTCAATAAATTTTTGGTGTCAAATACGCATTTCTCTAGCATGAAATATTTCCAAAGTTTACATTTCTAAAATATACATATACATTAGTTTCTACAAGGATGGGTTTTTTTTTCAAGGAAAAAATTTATAGCATAATTAAAATTAATTTTATTAAAAAAATACGAGCAAAAAGAGAAGCGTTTTAAAACCCCTTTGGGTAATTCTACACTTGGAAAATTGAAATTTTATATAAGATGCAAGAAACGAGTGGTTAGCTAAATTCTTCGATTAAGAGCCTACTCTCAGCGGGTAAAAAATTCGTGTCGGTATTAATTTGGGGAAAAAAATGGTATGGGCCAGCTGGCGCACTCACTAGTCCTTGTTTTACTTCCCCAACGCTGTGTTCTAGTCGGCTGACGCTACGGTGTTCCGTATTACATTCCTTGAGTTTAATTTTAACCCCAAGTTACCCCATTTTTCCCCTCACACTAAGCAAAAACCTACCATCAATCTAAGGAAAGGAAGTGAATATTAGTTAGGTTGGGAAAAATAAATATAAAACCTATTGTAAAGATGGTTTAATGGCCGGTAATGGGGAGCCCATCATTTGGTTTCTCAGTAAAAAAAAACTGGGGAAACCCCCTTTACCCCGATGTCAGGAGAATTGATAGGGAAAAATGTAGTAAAAAAAGCGAATGCCAGGGGTAAGTTCCCCTTTAGACAAGCACAGTGTCTACCTACTGGGCTCGCAGGACCCCATGTCTAGCCCCTTATAAAGGTCATATGGGTTCGCGGGTCTTCATTTTACTCTGCCCGACAAAATAAAACTGAAAGTAGATGCAAATCACCCCAAAAAAAATTGTAAGATTCTCCGGGCCCGGGTCCCAAGAGAGCATGTAGGCCAGAAGAATTACAGCAGTTGATATGCTGAATTTTTTAGGTAAACACATATGCAACAGTTAGGTATTTTATTTCGAGAAAAAAAGATACCTAACTGTTGCATTGGTCTTACCTAACAATCTGTCGGTATTTTTACCATTTTAAGTTCATGCTAATTTTGAAGACGAGAAAAAAATTGAAACTAAATATGTTTATAAAATTGCTTACGTGTCCGAAAATCTTGCTGTCAATTTTTTTAGGGGGGGGGAACCCAAACAATCAAGTCTAGGGGGGAAAAGGCAAACTTTGTAGTCCCCCGTCGTGGCCGGCTTAAAACCTTTTATTTTCAACAATAAAAGGGAAAGGGAAAAGACTGCCCGCAATGTCAAAACCAGTCAAAGCTGAACCCGTTCAAAAAGGTGCCAAAAAGGGGTTGTGAATGTAGCTACAGAAAGGGAGGGGGAAAGATTTTTTATTTTTTGCAAATAGTGTAAATTTTACCTTATTCCTAGTAAAGACCCTCGTATTGTAGATAGTCTTTAAAGCCCCCGGTAGTGAAGTCTTTTGTTATTAATAAGATTTTTCTTCATTATAGAATAAAAGAATCATTAAAAACCTTTTTATTATAAAAATAAGGTCAAAAAACCAAGGAAAAGTCATTCTGTATTTTGAAATGTTTTCTTTGGGGGGATTTTTTTAACGTTAATTTTACTTCAAAAAAAACTGTCACATTATTTAGTGAAAAAACTATTCGTTAAACGTTATAAGTTTGCAGTGTATATGGGAAATCCGTCGCCAAAATCTTGTTGTTTTAAAAAATCTACAAGAAAGAAATTTTATAAAAGTTTTACAAGTTAGGGAAAAAAACAAAATGATATAGTGCATTTTCATGACTAGAGACACGGATATTTTTTAGCGACTTTTCATATACTTCCTGATATTAAAATATCTTTTCGAAATGAGAAAAAAATTAATGTTGCAAATTATGATGGTTTAATCAAGAAAACTTCAAGTATTGTGTATTCAAGCTAATTTTAAGTTAGCTGGCGAGGGTTTTCCCCTCTGCCCGGGTTGTTCAACCCTTTTAAAAAAATAATTTTAACCCCGCTGTACAAGTATAGACCATAGTTGACTCAATACACATTTCAACCGTAATGAAAAAAAGTATACGACCATAGTTTCATCAATGACACAACACTACTATATAGGAAGCCGCTGTTATGCTGAGCATTTCCCCCAAATTTCCCCCCCACGGAAGGTTTTCCCGATGTTGGGAGTTTCTCTTGATTTAGGAATTGGATCTTGCCCCAGTCCCCGAATTTAGCCCGAATGCCTTCCAATCCCCCAGGCGCTGTATAATCCTAAAAGGTTTACGTTCCCCTTGATTTTAATAAAATCCCCCAAATTAGGCGTTTTGTCCCAGTTTCGACCCACACCGTGAGTAACACCCAAAGGAACCCTTTTACTGTTAAGAAAATAAGAACATAAGAAGGAAACGAAGCAGGGCCCCACTACCCCTGGAGGCGGTTAAATCTCATACCGGGTTAAACCAATCCCCCCAAACCCAGTAGGTAAGGTCACATTCACATAAGGAAGGGGCACGGATTTGACCCGTAAAACCAAGTAGTCAGGTCCAAATCACCCACCCGAACCCCCTCTGTTTATCTAACCATCTTTTAAAACACACAAATTTTAGGTCTATAAATACCCGCGGTTTGTTCCACTCACCACAACACGTTACCAAACCAGTGCTTTCCCTTTTCTTCCTAAACGAATTTTTCCAACTTTAAAACCATTGACGAGTTGTCTAGGAGTTTTTTAGCATGCTATTTTTTAAGAACTAAGAAAGGAGGAACAGCAGCAGGCTGTTGGCCCCTACTAGGCAGGGCCTTTACAATTTTATCCCAATAAAAAACATTTGACCAACCCCAATTTTCAATGCTACTCGAAAAAAGATCTGTGTCAAGTCCCACTCAAATCCCAACCCCTTCCCCCCTTATTATTACAACCCAAATTGAAATTACCCAAAGTCCTAGCCTAAAAACCCAATAGGTAGACTGTTCCCCTCATAACACCCTATTTCCAACCAAATATTTCCCGTGTCCTTTTAAATCGGTGGGGGACTGTACTTAGCTCAGTGGTGATGTACTTAGCTCAGTGGGGACTGTACTTAGCTCTGTGAAGACCTTTGTGTGCTCTCTGTGAATCGAACCAGGATGCCCTCTCTTGAGAAATTTTCCAACTGAGAGAAACTCAGAGTTCTAAGCTGGGGTCGCGATTTAAGGAGGAGAACAAGGGATTCGTAGTAATCCTCTGTTTTGAGTCCCCCGGTTAAGAGGGGAGCTTGGTCATGGCCGGGAACATGGAACCAAGCTGAGGATCAAAAAAAACGGTTTGAGAGGCAGAAACAACGGAAAACCCAAAAACTACCGTGGAAAATTCCAACCCCAAATTTCGTCTACCCGACGAATGTAGGTTTTATGGGAAAGCCCCAACAGCCCCCAAAGGAAGCATTGGCAGACGTGAGTGAGACATCCCTAGAAAACCCCCAAAAAAGACCATAAATTTGACGAATTCCAAGGTGTAATGCTACCGACGAATGGGAGTCGACTTCTGGGAGCATACAAAGGACGACGCCAAGGGAAGGGAAAAAAATTTTTGAAAAATTTGACACATTCAACTCTTGGGGTATTTTTAAATTGAAAAAACTTTTCGCCACACGGGTGGCTTCATATCCATACGTGGGAGAACTTAAAACCGGGAAAGGAAAAAGGGGGGTAATCAGTCCCTCAACCTTGAGCCCGATGTTTTTAAAGGTCCATCAATCTTGAATAAATAGGTATTTTTTCCCAAGATTAAATGGACTGAACACATCGACTAAGGGTTTGGGGGACTGTTTCCCCTCATTCTCCTCATTTTTCCTTCAATTTTTTAATCCTTTGTTTGGACTGATGAAGCCACTGTGGGGGCGAAAGGGTTTCCCTCAATAAAGATACCCAAGATTTGCACATGTGCCCAAATTTTTACCCATGTGGTTCTCTGAACCATTCATCACAAAAACTTTTGTTTTTTTGGGGGAATAGCCAAGTTAGGTACATGGATAGGGCATTCTGTTTGAAGGATAGGAGTAGGGGGCGGGAGAGTTTTTTTTCCCCGGGGGCTGGGATAAAAAAATTGTTACCCCGTCGGATACATCATGAGAGGTAATTAGAAATCCTACTATCTGTCTCAGTGCTGGAGGAAAACGATGTTTGGCCAGACTAGGATAGGACCTGATTAGCAGGTATGGGGTCGGGCAATAGAAATAATTAGGAGTAAGGGGGGAACCCTGCCCATATTGGTATTTTCCCAAGGAGAGGATTTAAGAAAATGGTTTCCAGGCAATTGTGCTTTTTGGGGCCCGGGACAAATACGGGAAGGGAAAATGGGGTAACATTCATTGAAAAACCCTGAGACCTTTCAAAGGCAAAAATGACATGAAAATTCCAGGGAGGGGGTTTCATTTATCTAGGTGGGGGGGGGACCCCTGGCCCCCGCAGTGGAGGGAGCTTTAGGTTTTTAAAACTGGGAATATTTTATGGAATATTTTTTTGCGGAAAAAACTGTGGGGGTGTCGGGGGATTAAAAATAAAGTACTAGGAGAACTAGAAAAGGGCAAAATGGGGTGGTTTTTGGGAAAAGCCATTTGGCACTAACGACAAGGCCCAGTAATAGGTTTAGGAATAACAAAAGGAGCAGGAAGGGGTAAAGAGAGAGGGGGGTTTTAAAGTATTTAAAAACCCCAAATAGTCGCAGGGGCTAGGAATAAAAAAGACGATTTGAGACTATTCCCTAGTGCGGGTAACATAGATGTATTTGCCTTTAAACGGGAAGGGGTTTAATTAAAAAAGTCGGGAAAAATCCCTTTGCAAATGTCACATTGGGGGTTTTTAAAATTTTTCCCCAATTAGATAGAAGTATGGGAAAGGGGGGGGTGGGGTGCCTTTTGTAGGGTCCGAGATCGTTGAACTGTTCAAAAAAAGGGGTATTAAGTCTGAAGTAACACATACAGAGCCCTTTTTGGGGGGGATAAAATTTTTCAGGGGGGCAAAAAAATTAACTTTAGGGGATATACTGTCCCCCAAATTTAGATAGGGACCGGGGGAACTACTATGGGAGAAATTTTTTAAGGGCACAAAGGCACATAATGAAAGAAATTCAGGAGATTTTAAAACTTTAGCCCTAGGGGGGGGGGGAATTTCTTGACGGGAAATTTTAGAATAAATACGATTTTTCCTTTAAAAAGTAGTTCAGGATTTTTTTTTTGAAGCAGTTTGTGACAGAACCTAAAAAGGGGTAAAAACCCGGCTTACTTAGTTTCGGCAAACAATAATCCCTTCTTAAAAAATTTAAAGAATTTCAGAGGAACGGGGTTTTCTAGCGACCACAATAAATTTACTTTTTAAAAATTGAAGGGAAAAGTATATAGTGGGGGATAACCAGAAACCACCCCCAATTTTTTCGCTTAGAAATTTAAACGATGGGCTTAGAGAACACTTATCATCTGTTGACGGGGTAAGGGAAAAAGCTATCAAAAAGCATTTTTTCCCCCTGAAAAACAATAAAAGCTGCCAAAGAACGTTTTTTCCCTTATAAAGAAAATTAGATCAAATAAAAATTGACCCAAAAGGGGATGAAAATTGGCTAAAATTTCCCCTACTAGGGCAAAAAAAAGGGAAATTTTAAATGGGCGTTAAAAAGGCGAGGTAAATCTTATGAATCAAATATTGACTTTTAAGAGGGACATTAAAAAGGGGGATAAGAAAAGCTAAAAGGGACTATAAAATTAAATTTGCTAGGGATTCAAAAACCCTAACCCAAAATTTTTTTCCAGGTAAAATAGAACAAAAGTCGGGAGATAAATGGGCCCCCCCTTAAAAAATAATTTATGGCATCTTACTGACAAAAAAAAAGAAATGTGTTTCGTTTTTAAAAAATTTAAATTTCTCCGTTTTAAAAACGGGAAAGACACAAATAATATTCCGAAATTTAAATTTTTATAGGGGGCCAGAAGAAAAAATTATGAAAACACTCAGTCACTAGTAAAAATTGGTTGTGAACAATAGACCAACTGAAGCAAAATAAGTCACCGGTCCTGATGGGGGTTTTTTTTCAAGGGTTCAAAAGGGAATGAAAAAAATGGAAGTCTTAAACCCTTTAAATTTAATTTTTTTAAATTTATCTCTTCAAACAGGTGTTTTGTCTGAAATGTGGGAAGAGGGCTAATGTAATTCCTTTTTTTTAAAAACAGGGGACAAGTGGGGTTAAACCGTCAAATTCCGCCCAAAAAGGGCCTCCCTCAATTGTGGGAAAAATTTTCTAGAGCAATTTATAGCTCAAATTAAAAAAGCCATCTCGATAAGCATAGCTGTTTAATATACTCGCGGGGGGGGGGGTTTCCCACAAGAGGGCCTGTTTTGTCAAACCAATTTTAAATTAACTTTCTTTCATAAAGCTTTTGAGGCTTTTTGACCACGATAAAAAATTTTGATAAAATTTACTTAATTTTAGAAAGGCATTTGTTTAGAGTTCCGCACCAAAGACTGTTTTTAAGAAAGGCAGCTCATGGATTGGGGGGAAGAGTGGGTCTCGTGGATCGAATCATGGCCTCACAACAGGAACAAAGAGTGGGCCATAAATGGGGGGTTTAAAACCGAGTGGGGATCAGTAACAAGTGGCGTTTTCCCCAGGGATAGTCTTGGGCCCCTTTTTTTTATAATAAAAAAATGATTGATGAAGGAATTACTGTGATATGAAACAAATTCGCCGATGACACGAAGATAGGTTTGGATAAATATTAAACGTGATGTTAGGGAACTTCAGGAGGATTTTGACAAACTTTACTCTTGGTCCCGAAAATGGGAAAATGTAGTTCAATGGGAATAAATGCAAGGTTCTAAAAACTCGGGAGTGTCCATAACCATTAGCCATACAGATTGGGGGAAAAGGAAATTTGGGGGGTTTTGGTAAGCACAATCTTAAACCAAGACAGCAAAAGCCCAAGGAAAGTAATAAGGCAAAAGATTACTGGGGGTTTATATCAAAAAATGTAAACAACAGAAACCAGAGGTTTATACGCAGCTTTAAACAACATTTTGTAAGGGCCCCCCCACCTAGAAATTTTCAGCTCCCAAATTTTGGGCTCCATATTAAAAAAAAGGGCAAAAATTCCCTTTTGAAAACTTTCCCGTGTAGGATGACTAAAAATTAAAACATAGCATTAGAAATTTTTTCCTTAAAGAAGAAAGATTTAAACTCCCTTTAAATTACAATTTACTTGTTTTAAAAAAAGATGAGGGGGGACCCGATCCCAAGTGTATAAATGGGAAAATAGGTTTTTAATAAAAGGGGATAATTTTAAAAAAGGTCTTGGGTACTCTCCAAGAAGAACCCGCAGTAAAGGGTTTAAATTAGATAAGTTTTGATTTAAAAAGGGCAAAGGAAAGTATTGGTTTGGGAAATTTGGGTATTTTAAAGAGTGGAAAAAGTCCCAAAACCCAGTTGGGTTTTTGAGGCAGGAAACTTTGGGTTTGTTTTCAAATTTAGGGTTGGGGGTAAATAAAATGAGTGGGAGGGGTTTTGGGGTTTGAGAGGGGCTTGCACATCCCCTTTTTTTTCTTGGGGGGGCATTGAAACTTTTGGGGTTTGGGCAAAAAAGTTTTTTAGTGGGGTAATTGAAAGGGCCTGCCTAGTATTGGGGCCCAAAAGGCCTGCTGCAGTATTCCCCGGGCATACAATCCACCCCCCCCCCCCTTCCCCATACTTCTTTCACTTGGAACAATTTAAAACCCCCGAATGGACATTCCCCGCAGGCTGTTCCCCCCCCTTTTTTAATTTTAAAACCCCGTCTCAGTTAAGGGAAATTTCATTTAAAAAATTTCCTGCACTCAACTAATCTGAAAATCGTTTCCCCTTTTTTCCTAGCCTACGGCTATTAAATAATAAAAATTGAAAGACTCTCCTTTTTTCTTTACCCTTCCCGGGTCCCTTTTCTGTTTTTCTACTAAAACCCCTTACGTCCCCTTTTCACCCAATGTCACTGGCTTTTTTAATATCCCACCCCCGTTTTTGCTTATTACTTTGTTTTCCCCCAGAACCATAATATTTCTACACCTTTGGGGCCCCTTTACTGTTTTTTTCCCCCAAACCCATACCCCTAACTATTCCTAGTTTTTAAAATCCTAACCACTTCCCCCCCACTGGGAGTTGCCATTTCTCCCACCCCAGACCTAAAAGTGAAAACCCCCTCCCGGCCCTACATGTCCCTTTTTTGCCATAGAAAAGGTCCCAGTTGTCAATTTAAAGGGTTTCCGCATTTTTCCCTTAAAAGTAATTTTTCCAGCCAAATTTTACACCAATTTCCCTGGACAAACCATTCAATTTCCCCAAATCCTCTCCCCTTGGGAAAAAACCACATATGACAGGGGTTTCCCCCACCCTTCCTCCCCAATTTTTTTTCTATTTGCGACCTATTCCCCTTTAAAACAGGTCTTCCCCCCTAACTTCGCCAAATCGTTTTCCTTCCCCGCACGAGCGTCATCCAGACAGCCAAAAATTTCCTCCCCACCCCAGGAAAGCAAACTCTCTTTTTTTCCCCACTCCTGTCCTTCAAGCAGAAAGCCCAAACCCCAAATACCAAAATTGGCTAACCCCAACAACAACAAATTTTTTTTACCTTTCCCTTGGGGTCCCCTTTTTCGTGACTTTTCCCCGTAGTCGACTCACATTCGTCGGGTAGCAAATGAAAAATGTATTAGAAAGTTTCCCCCAACAGTTTCCACCGGGCAGTCTCTTCTTTATCGTTTCTACCTTTCCCCCTCGTCTTCTTGAACGTCCCAAATTCGTTTTCCCGCTGTCCCCCGGGGAAATGACCAGTTTCCTTTTTTGACCTGAGGACTCAAACCGGAGGGGTACACGAATTTTTCTTGTTTTCCCCCCCTTGGCAGCGCCGAATTTCTCCAAATTTTGCCATCCCAATTCTTTTTTAAAAACGTTGGAAAAAATTGCTCGATGGAGGGGGATCTTGCTTCAATTCGTAGAGAGCGCCAAAGAGGGCTTACACAGGCAAAATTAAAAACTCAAACCACTGACTAAGTACACGTCACCAAAAGCTTTGGGGATTTTTTTAAAAAATTTTGGGTTTGGGGGAAATTTTTTTTGTTAGAGGATTGATTGTAAAGGACCTGCCTAAATAAAGGGGGGAACAGGTCTGTTTTCAGTGTTCCTTCTTTTCTTATGTTTTTTTATGTTTCCAAAAACCTCGGTGGGAAAAAAATTAATAAAAATCTTTAAACCCGAAACCCCCCCCCTCTTTTTTTTTGACCACTTCTTCGGACACTCCTGATTCCCCTTTTGCCTCTTCCTGGGCTGTTTCCCCACCTCTCAGGTACCGAGGTTTCGACTAACTCCTTCGATTTGTCCCGCCTCCGCTCTGCTTTGATCAAGGTCCCGGAAAGTGTCAAAGGGCTCAGAAATGATCAAGGGCCCAGGACTGTGAAAAAAGTGCTTGTGTGCTATTTCCGTGAAGAAGTGTCTTTTGCTATCCTGTGAAGAAGTTCCTTATTTCTATCCGTGGACTGAAACCCAAAATGCCCTCCATCGACAACTTTTTTCCAGCAGCTTAAGGGGAAAATTGACAAAATTTAAAAAGGTAAAAATACCCACAGGGTTTTTTAGGTAAGACACATATCAACAGTTAGGTATCCCTTTTTTTCGAAACCCTTTTGCCACACCGTAGGGTTCTTTTAGTCGAATACAGAAAAGGGTTTATAGAAGCAAAGATACTTGAAAATAAGAACATAAAAACGAAGGAACACTGGGAAAGGGCCCACTGGCCCCCTGCGAGGCAGGTTTCCCAAATCCCCAAACCCGGGTTAAAAAACCCAAGCAAACCCCAAACCCAGTCAGGTCCCGGTCAAAATTGACTTTAAGGGGGGAACACGGCAACCGACCCGTTAGCACAAGCTATCAGGTCTAACCACACCCACCCACATCTACCAAATTTTTCCAACCTATTTTTTAAACTACACAACGTTCTGGCCTCTATAAGGGTATTTGGGGATTTGTTCCCTCACCACAACCATACCAAACCAGTACTTTCCTAATCCCTCCGAATCTGAATTTTTCCAACTTAAAACCATTGCTGCGAGCCCTTCTAGGCTAATATTATCAGCACACTTTTTACACCCCCTTTTATTTTTTTCCTTCTTCCATTTAAAAACCTCAATCAATCCCCCCTAATTCACGTCTTTTTAGAGAGTCAGTTTTAGGGCCCTTTGTCTATCCTCATAGGGAAGGTTTTTGATAATGGGATCATCTTTTCACCTCCTTTGTACATTTTCCAAAATTTATATCCTTTTGTAATACGGTGCCAAAACTGTGCACATAATCTAAAAGGGCCTAACCAAGGATGTAAGGTTTAAAAACACCGGACTCCATTAAAATTTTTGCTTCTTTATATAAGCCAAGGATTCATTTGCTTTATTTCGAACACTTAGCACTGTTGTCTGGGTTTCAGATTACTTTCTAACCAAACCCTAAATCTTTTTTGCAATCCGAATTTAAATCTACATTTTTTTATTTTTATGGGCAGGGTTATTTTCCGCCAAATTAGAACTTTGCATTTGTCTATATTAAACTGCATCTGCCCACTTTCTCCGACCACGCATCATCTATTCAAATCTTCCTGGATGCTCGAATCCCCCGTCAAAGAATTTGACGGGCCTATTTGGTGTCATCGGGAAACTTGCCGATGCCTCTTTATGCCCTCATCTATGCGTTTTTGTAGTTGTGAACAGAGGGGCCCAAAACTGACCCCGTGGAACACCGCTCGGGAGCCTCCCCACTCTGATTTTTTCCCCCATTTATGCAAACTCTTGCTGCCTATTTGTCAACCATGCCTCTATCCGGAAAAAATTTCTCCCCTATTCCCTGTGCTTTAATTTTCCTCAAAAGTCTCTGATGTGGCCCCCGTCAAAAGCCTTACTGAAGCCAATACACAATATCATTTCGTTTCCAGACTACCTCCTCAAAAACCTTAGTGAAAAAAGTTAAAAAATCGTAAGGG
>NW_026472410.1:0-11001 GCF_026875155.1 Cherax quadricarinatus
TTGCGGGAAACCCCCCCCGCATGTCAAGAATTGATAGGGAACAGTGTAGTAAAGAAACGAATGCCAAGCAAAATTTTCCTGTATAGAAAAGCCAGTGTTCCTACTGAGGCCCAGGACCCTATGTCTAGCCCTTAACAATGCCTTTGGGATTACGCTTGTCTTCTTGGACTCTCCCTTTGAAAAAAAAAACTAAAAGATAGACGCAAATCACCCAGAACAAAACGAAGATTCACCGGGGGCGGGACCAAGAGAACATGTAGGCCGGGATAAATTACAGCGTTGGTATGCTGAATGTTGAAGACAAGTAAAAAACAAAGCTAAATCATGTTTATAAATTGCTCACGAACAGTGTCCAAATATCTTGCTGTAAAATTTGTAAAGGTTGGGGAACCAAAGCAATAAAGACGGGGGAGAAGCACAACTTTGATCCCCATCAGGCCGGGGTTTCAAAACCCCTTTTTATTGTACAGCAATAAAGGAATGGAAAACTACCCACAAATGTAAAGGCCAGTCATAGCTTGAACCAGTTCAAAAGATCCAAAAAGTGTTATGAATGAAGCACAAAAGGGAGGGAATGATTTTCTATTTTTTAGCTAAAAATGTGTTTTTAACCTTTATCCCTGAAATGACCCCGTTTTGTGATAGTCGTAATGACCCTGGGGTTGATATCTTAATGACCCCGTATTTGTGTTTAATAAACCTCGGTTGATAGTCTTTTAGTATGAAAATAAATTTTACTTCATTATGAAAATAAAAAATATTATAACCTTTATATTAAATAAAAAGGAAAAAGACCCCAAGGAAATAAGCCCTCTGTCTGATTTTTTGGGTTATCCTGGGTTTCTACACATAGCGCTATGTATGATAATTCTTTTAAAACTGTTTTGTGTATACCTGAATAAATTTTACTTCTTACTTACTAAAATTTTTCTCCAAAAATTTCCCAAGGGGGCAATGCGTCGACGAAGACCCCAAAAGTCGTGGGGTGGGAAAGGTTGGGTTGGGTCCCTTAACCACCAAAAAACACAACACCTGGGGTTGGCGATGGGGGTTGGAAGGGGCATTTAAAATTTATAGATTTTCCCTTTTAAAGAAGAGGTAACTAGTTTAACTGTTGGAACTAATATAGGACTATTTAGGCAACTGTAGTGAAAAAATTTAGACCTAAAAACTTAACTAGGTAGTAATAGGCCGGAATATAGGGAACCCAGGGTTTTGTTACTAGGGAGATCGCGCCCAAGTTTAACACCCAGGCACGGGGTTTTGGCCCCAGTCCTCCTTCTTTGTCGAAACTCTGAACAGTACACCGCTGTGAACATCAGGGGGATGCCCCCCGTTCTACACATACTAACCTGGGGAAAAAGGTGGAGGCACCTCAAAGTACCATAGATGACCCTCCCAAACAGGCCCCAACAGTAAGACGAGACCCCCCTTTCTTTTGCAGATTTGGCCGTTTCTGGGGGAAATTTGCGGGTGAACTGGGGGTCTTTGTGCAGTCGGACGGCCAATGATCGTTATGCTGGCGTCTCCTCATTTAAGCTTAAACATGTCCTTTTTCTGCAAGTTGATGGGGGTTCATTTCCCCTTGAAAACGGGAATTTCTGAGTGCAGGCAGGTCACTAATCCCGACGAATATTGCGGGAAATTTAAATGCCCCATTGACTTTGGTTTGGGAAAAAACCCCCCCAGAGGGGGCTAAAGCTTAGGAGGTTAAAGCCCGGAATACACCCTCAACCCCAAGGGGTTTAGCCCTTATTTGTAATGCAGGCAAAAATTTTTGAACATCAGTCTTTAAAGGAAATCTTCCCTATATGCCACTTGTGGGCTGAGGTACCAACGTCAGGGTTGGGTATAACAGAGCTTCTAAGGTAGAAAAACTCACATGGAGGCAGCCAGAAAAAATTTCCCACAATAATAATAAAAATAATAATAAAAAAAAATAAATAAAAAAATAACTTATTTATAAAATACATGTATACAGACCAAGTGACTCATCATACACTATAATTTATAATAATATAAAAAAATTTTTAAAATTTTGAGCACTTTTACAGAGGTAAAAAAAAAAAAATACAGATAAGAGCACATGCCAAAGCCCTTATACTATCATAGATAGGGGCTGGCAAAAAATTAAATTTAAAAAGAAAACAAGAAAATGATGAAATCAGTGAAAAACTTTAAGAAAACTTTTTACATAAAAGCACAAGTATTTTTACAAAGACGGGTCTTTGGGTTTGGCCATTGTTATAATTCAGTAAAGGGGAGTATTTGTTAGGTAGTTATTTAAAAAAATAATAATTAGAGGTTTTTTTTTAACTTTTATGTGAATAATTGGAGAAACATTTAAGATATACAATTTAAAAGGGTTTCAGTTTTTCATATTTATTTGTTTGGGTGAGAAAGTATTTTTGAGAAGAACTTGAATTTAAAAAAACAGGTAGTGTTTTTTTTTATATTTACAGGTAATGAATTCCAGATTTTGGGGCCTTTTTTATGTGATTGAGTTTTTGCTAGCGTGAGAGGGCAGGGGAAAATACAAAGAGTGATCTTGGGCCTTGTGTTATTCAGGGTTTTTCTGTTGAGTTGGCAAGGAGAGTTTGAGGGGGGGGTTTAATATCAGATTAAGTGTTCTATGTATTAATAGGTGCTGTAATAGTATGGATTTTTGTATGGTAGTAGTTGAGTGTTTTGAATTTTGGTGGAGGTGCGCCTGTGTGAGAATTTGTTATCATTCAACGCAGCCTTTTTTTTGGGTTAATTAGTGTCTGAATGGTTACTTTTGTTGGGCCCCATGCACAAATTCCATAGGTGGAAGGGGTAAAAAAAAGGAGAGTGATATGGGCCAGGAGGGCTGATGTGGCTTTGTACCGTATCTCGATATATGCCTAAATTTTGGGAAATTTTCTTAAAATTTGTTGTTATGTGTATGAAATTTGAGTCTATTATCAAGGTGGATTCCAAAAATTTTCCCCCTTTTTTAGCTTTGTGATGGGTGCCTTTACATTTTTTTTATATAAAAAGTCCTTTGTTATGCTGAGATTTAATAAATAATAATAATAAAATTAAGTTTTTTTTGACGATACGGGTTGTAAAAAGGGAATATAAAAGTTGATGACACCCCAAAGCCATTTTTGTATGCTGAGCTTTTCAGGCAAATTTAAAAAATTAACTTAAGATTAGAGCAATTATAGTTCAAAGTGATTGAACGGGTCCTGTGGGGAGCAGCAGCAGGAAAATACTGCCCCCTCTGGGGGCCCTTAAACAACAACAACTTTGGTGTGTGCATGGCACAAAAAAAAAAATTGTGTGATTCCCCTACTTTTTTTTCCTTTTAATCAGCATCAGTTTACATGGGATTTAAATATGGGGCCTGATTTAAAACTTTTCCTTGAATATGCAAACATCACCACCCTGTAGAAGCCATATTAGATTTCTATCTTTATATTTTGTTTTTCAGAAGTACTAAAAAATCTAGTTCAAAAAGCCAGAGATGGCCGTGTTTCTATACAAAAATTTTTTGAACATAGAATCCTGGGCTACCTGTGGTGCCTCGCTAGACTACATCACAACAGGAGCGTTTATGAAACCTGAGGGGAGACGTGCCCCCAGCTTATCAACGGCTGCCAGGAATAAAACCCCCGGGGTTTTTTAAAGACTTTCGAAAACTTTTTGGGACCCCTTTCCTAAAGAAATCTAAAAACTAATTGCCATAAATTTTGTGTCACCAAGAAAATAGGCTATTTCTGAGTGAAATACCTACGAAATGCATAAAAACCCAAGTTCAGTATTTTAAAAACCTAAAAAGAAATTTTTGCACCAAATCGCCTTGCAACTCGCCCCAGCAATGTGAGTCCTTAGAGGAATATTTTCAAGCACTAAAAATTTTTAGGTAAGGACTGTCATTCCAAGCATGAAGCTGCCAGTATTTAAGAGTCCATCGGGGAGTTTTTATCAGGGGCCCTAAAATCACCAATAAAAAGGGCAGGTTATTGGAAAATAAAACTCTCGACTTGGGGCCGCTGCCTTTGACCAGGCAAAGCTCTAGTTTCACCCCAAAGAATTTGAATAAAATACCCTCACCTTCTCGGTGGTAAGGGGGCTGCAATTCCTGAAAAACCCCTTTGCAATGAAGTTACTGGGAAACCCCTGCCTCAGTGAACAGCACAGGTACGGTGTTTTCTTTTGGGGGTTTTTTCAAGACATCCACGTCCAAAGTGTCCTGCTGGAAGCAATGTGCCAAAATGCCACAAAAAAGGTATTTTGCTAAAGTTGTCTGCAAATGCATCAACAAGAGTAGTGCCTCCACACATTCCAGTGACATGCACCTAGCAACGTGCTTCGCGGCTACCCCAAAATTCACGTCAAAGGCAGTTGTGAAATTTTTTTCAAAAAAGGAACAAAAAGTAGATGGCTTATTGATATGGCACTCAAGAGTTTCATAAACCTTGACTTAGTTAAACGGCTCCCTTGACTCTACATCACTCATCAGGTACCGTTTCCATGGCTAAACACTCTTCTATTCAGACCTTGGGGTTTTGTAAGGAAAATTCCAATTTTTAATGGAAAGGATTATAAGATGTAATTTAGCTTTTCTCCACAACTGTGCTCGTTTATCCTTTGGGTCAGGACTTTCAGAAGCTGCATGGTAGGCCCCCTTAACATATGGAGGTGAACTGCCTCCTCTTGTTGTTTTGGACTTAGCCTTTTAAGGTAGACCCCCAAAGCGTTTTTCAAATCTTACCGCGGATTGCCATCCTAATCACAAAAAAAAAATACGCCGATTCTTATGAGGGCGGATGTTCATTGAGAAAGAAACTAGAGGCTGCGAAGGGGGGTATTATAGAACCGAGTGATTCCCCCGGCGGGACAGGTTTTTTGTTTTTAAAAATGGTATAAAGAAAGGGGACTGGCTACGTTTTTTCTAACAATCAACAAATTTACACTTCTTATGGGTAAACCCTCTACCCCGAATTGACGTCAGTGAAAAAAATTCTCATTCACGTTTTAACAATATCTGCAAGTGCCCATCATCAAGTCCCATAAGAAAAAATAAACCCTACACCCTTTCAGGCTTGTGGCCGTACAGTTTACCAGAGTCCCTTTTTGGGGTCACCAATGTGTAGCCTGCTCCAACAATTTTAATTTACTCATTCGGAAGACAACTCAGGGAACCCACGTATTTGTAATGTTACCCTTTTGGCAAGACCCAGGAAACTGATGCAAAACCCTTTATAAGTTTTGGAACGCCAAAAAGAAAAATAACAGTTACAATGGGAAAAGTTCACTTTTTTTAACTAAAAGGCTTTTGCATCCTTGGTTTTGAGTGAAGGGGTTCAATTTTCCCAGACCCTGAACGACTCGACTCACGGAACTTCCAAGCCTCAAAACAAAAGTCACCCAAGAACTCTTTTGGGCTCTTTTCAAATTTCTCACAAAGGACACAAAAATTCAAGTAAATCCCCCCCATTGAGGGTACCACATTTCCTGTACAAAGGGAACAGAAGCCGCTTTCCCCTACACTCAAACAGACATGAAAAATCAGTAGTTCAAGCCATTGTGAGTCCCTCCATTCAAGTGGAAAAAGGGTGCATCTGACATTGCCTTGCTGCGTCTTATCTCAGGCAGGACACCCGTAGCC
The DNA here is from genome assembly GCF_026875155.1 of Cherax quadricarinatus. Taxonomy (NCBI): domain Eukaryota; kingdom Metazoa; phylum Arthropoda; class Malacostraca; order Decapoda; family Parastacidae; genus Cherax; species Cherax quadricarinatus. The sequence continues at coordinate 5,639 of NW_026472410.1, forward strand.
TTCTTTTTGAGAAACTTTTCAGGATCAGAAAATGTTATGCTGGTAGAAAAGGGAAACCCAGGCCATCATAGAAGCATTCGCCCCGGGGGCATTATTTTAAAGGTAACATTTCACCATAAGGACTGACCAACGGGCCCCCATTTTTAAATTTTTGACAAGGGCACAAAGAGGATAAAGAAGACAAAATTTGCTGGAGGTGGAAATATCGTGTTATGACTTTGATATTCTGTACCGACCGGGGCAAGAGAACATTCACCTGATGCATTCTCTGGTCCCACTGTGGAGCAGCATGTCAGATTTGCAATCCTCTCGCTCTCCCAAGGGTTTGTGTCACCCAGGAGTTACACGCCTGTACCATTTTGTCAAAACAAAGAACATGCCCTACTCAGTGGGGATTCGACAAGTGATCAGAGATGCAAGAGTCAAGTCAAGCCAAAATTTTATCACCAGAGAAACTCACTCATAAAACCACCCCGCCTTTCGAAAGATTGAAAAAAGATTTCAAAGGGGCCTCACCAAGCACAAATCAGAATAGGTATTTTCTTAACATATAAAAATATTCAAGGGTTTCCCCCTTTTACCCCTGTGCAAATAGGCGCTTCAATGTTATTAGTTGTCTTTCACGTTTTTTTCTAAATTTTTGGTAGCCAGTTTTTACCATTCAGACGGGGATCCCCCCGTTCATGATAACGAAATTCAGGAGTTTTTGGCTGCAAAGGGATTGCTGACGAACAACAAGCTACAACCTCAAGGGAATGGGCAGTGGAGCGGTTTTAATGGTACTATATGGAAAGGGAGTTACAATGACATTAAAAGTCGCGCAATTACCTGTTTAAAAACGGCAAACTGTCCTACCTATGCTCTTCAATTTTTAGATCCTGCTGTGCACAGCCAATGGGAACCCCCATGAAAGACTCCCAACTATTCACTCTTCCTCACGGGGGCCTCCGGCCCCTTTGGGTTTTGTCATCCCGGACCCGTTTTCCTAAAGTCACCTAGGATGAAACAAACGGATCCCTTTTGTGGGAAAAGGTAGAGCTCCCGCAAGCAATCCACTTACCCCACATTCGCACCCAAAAAGGTGAAGAACTACAGTATCAAAAGACATTTACCCCCGTTTAAAACCTATTATGTGGAATCTCAAGAACCAATAATGTGAAAGATGCTTCGTTTTCCCCTGGGAAAACCCTTGAGCTACCCCATGGAAAAGAGGATTCTGCCCAGATTTAAACAAACCCCGCTGGAAAATATCGAAAAGGTAAGAGGTCAAGGGCTACGAAGGTCGGGGGCTGTACGTCGCCCACCAAAGTTTGGGAAATTTTTGTCTCTGATATTTTTAAAGGGGGGGATTGTAGGGAAAAGGGCCTTGGGGGCAGCGCAGGGTAATACGCACCCCCTTGGGCCCCCAACAACAACAACATTTGGTGTGTGTATGGGCACTAACACATGGGGGTGATTCTCTCCTACTTTATTTTCCCTTTTCAGCGAGCAGATTACGGTGAGTTTTAAAAATGTGGCCCGTAGTTATAACTTTTTTCTTTCATATGCAAGACATCACCCCCCTGTAAAGCCATTTTTAATTATATCTTATATTTTGTTGTTGCGAATACAAAGAAGATTCAGTTCAATAAAGCCTGAGATAAGGCCCTTTTTTCTATCACAAAAATATGCCCTTAGATAAAACTACGGAATTCAAGAAATTTTAATATTCTATTTGGTAATGCTACATGCTTTGACAAATCTAGTAATTTTTGATTTTTTCCACCGAAAGGCTTTTTATTGTGCACCCCCATTCATCCTGGACGGTAGCTCAAGAGCATATGGATACCAAAAGCTAGGAACTAGACCCCAAAGGTTAACAGGAATACATATGGGTTTTTAAACTACTACTGTATTCAGTTTCTGTTCAGCAAATTTTGGAAATTTGCTTTGTATATTGGAACAATTTTTATTTTAAAAAATCTTGACATTACATAGTTATTATATTCTATCCCGTATTCCTCAGTAAGTGGGCAATTTAAACACTTGTGCTCAAACAGTGACCATATACCTGTTCACATAATTTAAAATTATTGATCACCCAATCTGTGTCTCCCAAATGCCGAAGTACTTGTAACCAAGCCTAAGCTGGCCACACAACATCAGCAAAAACTTGTACCCAAGCCTAATCTGGCCAAATAAAAATCGTCAGTAATTGAAACCCAAAGCTAAGCCGGGCCCAAAATACAACATCAGTCAGTACTTGTAACCAAGACTAAGCCTGGCCACAACAACACAGTCAGTACTTGAAAAACCAAACACTAACCTGGCCACTTCAACATCAGTCAGTACTTGAAACCAAGCTAAGCCTGGCCACAAACATCGGGTAAAGTACTTGTAACCAAGCCTAAGCCTGGCCACTACAACATCAGTCAGTGTTCACATTGAAGTTGCCCCATAAACATACTTATCTATGTTCATGTTATCATAGTGGGTTATAGATCTACTCAGGCTTCTAACTGCATTCCCTATAACAATCATTTTCATTATTTACTTCTCTCCTAATATTATTCCTAATGCTAGACACATATATACCAAAGTTATGTTCTACATTTTTTCTTCTGGATACTCTTCTTGGCTAACATATCAACTTTATCATAAAAATAGTAATCCAATGTGTGATGGGATCCATAGCAATTGTACATTAATTCCTTGTCCCTGATTTTTGAGTATCTGTACCTGGGTTCTCCAATGAGCATGTTGTTGGAGTCATTATATGAGTAAGAGCCTTCAGTGATGACATAGAATCAGTAATGATGATAGAGTCAAGCTCAGTGTCAAGGTTAGCTTTAGCACCATTAGGATTGCAAACAGTTCAGTTTGCAATGTAGAAAGCCCAGTTGTTAATTCTTTTGCCTAGTCAACAATTTATTATCATTCTTAATAGGGAGGTGGCAAAAAAGAGCAATGCAGCCCTGCCAGAAGACTCCTGTTTAGATCCATCAGTGTATATTACTTGTGATAACTTATTACTGCCAGCTACGAGAATTTTATTCTTTGAGCATTTTGCTTTAAAAAAGTGATTTAAGAAGAGTTTACTACAATGGCTTCGTGGAGGCCTGCAGGCATATAAATTTTAAATGAACACATTTTCCCATGGGTGGGAAATCTCTTGTTTTCTACTTGTTTCATTTCAGCGGGTTATAAAAACTTAATGCAATTGCACATTTCACAATCCTTTAGACGGTATTTACTTCAAACCACTTTAAAGGTCATTGTGACAATGTCTGGTTCATTTCTTAACATTCAATCCCAGTACAGTGTTAAATCAAAAATCCTACACTGTACTAAAAAACCCCAAGCCCCTTCCCTCTATTAAAACCCTTGAAATTTTTGGGACACCCAAAAGAATTTTTTTTAAAGGCATCATTTTGCATTAACCCCCAAGGGTCGAAGAGAACTTTTCCCAGAATACAACAGGGAGCGCAAAAAAAAATTAAGGACCAACATGGTATGTACATATTCTCATGATTCTCACATTAACACCATAGTTTGGGTTGTAGCCAAATAAAAACTTTGTAGCTTTTACCATCTTTGCATTTCTTATTTAGTTGTGGTATATGGATTTGTTAAAGGGTACATCTACACCAAAAATCTGTAAGTTTTTAACGTAGCTAAGTTTTTCACCCCGCAAATAGATGGGGGGAGATGTCGTTTGCTTTTTTAATATCTTTGTTTTAGAGAAAAATTTTAGAGGCCTAGTCGTTTACAAATTGATTAACTTCTTTAAAAAATGGTAAACTTTTTATGCCTTTTTTGGGGGATCATAAATATGATGTTATAGCATATTTTTGGGTGAGGCGGGTTTTAGAGCTTTTGGGGAGAGCTTAATCAGAAAATTTTAAATAGCGGGGAAGAGAACTTCCTGCGGTTACCTGGGGAATTTTTTTTAAATCATTCAAAAGCCGGGTAAGGACAGGGGATATTCTATTTGACAGAATCCCTGGGGGGGAAAGGTGCCAACAAGGGTACCCTACATCTTTACGTTCCCTGTCCCTACAGCCCCTTTTTATCCTAAGCTTGAACTGTGCATGCCCCACTAAAACCCAGAAAGACCAAATAAAAGCGCTAAAGAAAAAAAAAGCGACCCAAACACGACAAATAAGGGACGGCCGGCATACCAAACACCACCTGCTGCCAGACAGTACCCCCAGCCAAGAACATTATCACTAGAATAACCATAAAACCCACAGTTTCCATGGATCAAAATAGAAAAAGCAACACCAGACAACACAAAACCTCCTAGAAAACTGTTCCCCAAAATGTCTCCCCAAAGGATGCCTGAATTTTCCCCCCCCCCCCCTCCCCCCCACCCAGACCACACAACAACAACAATGGCGGCCGACCCCCAAAAACCTTCTCCGCTCTGTCAACATCATCCACATCCTGACTCGCACCCAAACTGATTTTCTACAACTACGGAAAAACACCCGGACCTCTTCGCGCAAACGCCAACATAGATTTTCAACTCATCAACCCCAAATAAAGCCCCGAATTCGTCCCAACAAAGCCCCACCCATTGATAAAAACTACAGGAAAATAGTATGCTAAGAAACAAAACAAACCTAGAAAGCTCTTTGGGGGCCCAGGCGCTCTCTACATCCCCCAACACGGAATTTAAAGACCATAATCCATCTTACACACAAAACTCCCAAGATTATAACTAGAAAACAAACTGAATCATTAATAAACTCGTTAAAGAAAGCAAAACCCACATTCAACATAAAACACATGCTAAAAAAAATATTTCCCTCACCAACCCAACGCAGAAGCAAAAAAGACTGGGAAGTTAACATGGAATTTCCCCGTGGAATGCTTCAGTATCAAAGGGAATGATTTAACAAGACAACTCCCAGACTCTGTCACTAAACCAGCTCTACCTTACCACCGATACAATGAGAACTGCACCCTCAAAGAATTCAACTAATAAAAGATAAGATAAAAAATTAACATTAAAACCAGTAATATTTAAGGATCCCCACTGCTAGGGGAAGCCGGCCAACAAAAAAAGTGTTAGGGTTAAAAAAATTTGATTCCCTTTATGTAAAAAATGATCTTAGTTCCCCATCAAGAAAAAGGAGTAATGTGTATCAAAGGTGCCTAACAAAAAACTCAAACCTATTTTACAATTTGAAACTTAAACAGATAATGCATCATAAAACTGCTTTTCTCATGTGGCATTATCATGGTAAAAATTTTAACATGGGTGTAGGTTTTAAAAAAACAAATGATAAAGAAACAGCATTTTTTCCTCTCATTCACTGGTTGACTAACCTTGTTTAAATCATATTTAAACAATATCAAAACCCTTTCATTTCTGTAGT
>NW_026472411.1:0-10911 GCF_026875155.1 Cherax quadricarinatus
TAAACAGTATTTTGCAGTTGGGTGTTGAACAGTATATGAGTTGGGTTTTAAAACAGTTATGCATTTGGGTGTTAAACAGTATATGCGTTGGGGTTAACGTATTGCATTTGGGGGGTGTTGAACAGTATATGCAGTTGGGTGTTGAAAAGTATTGCAGTTGGGGGGTGTTGAACAGTATATGCGTTGGGTGTGAAAGTGTAGGGTTTGGGGGTGTTGAACAGTGTATGCATTTTGGGTGTTGAACAGTGAAATGCAGTTGGGTGTTGAACAGTATATGCAGTTGGGTGTTGAACAGTGTATGCAGTTGGGTGTTGAACAGTGTATGCAGTTGGGTGTTGAACAGTGTATGCAGTTGGGTGTTGAACAGTGTATGCAGTTGGGTGTTGAACAGTATATGCAGATGGGTGTTGAACAGTGTATGCAGTTGGGTGTTGAACAGTATATGCAGTTGGGTGTTGAACAGTATATGCAGTTGGGTTTTGAACAGTATATGCAGTTGGGTGTTGAACAGTATATGCAGTTGGGTGTTGAACAGTGTATATGGTCATGTGTTTATCAGTTTACATGCCTATGTGTTTAACAGTTTTTATTGTCACATACGTAGTCAGGTGTTTAACAAATTGTATTATCATGTGTTTATTAGTTATATGGTATGTGTTTGTCAGTATACGTATATTCTAAGGTCTTTAAAAGATTATATGGCCATGTTTAACTTTTTATATGGCCATGTTTAACTGTTTATATGGCCATGTTTAACTGTTTATATGACCATGTTTAACTGTTTATATGGCCATGTATTTAAGTTTATATGACCTGTTCAACAATTTAAACGACCATTTAAGTTTATATGACCATATTTTAAAGTTTATATGACCATGTGTGTAACAGTTTTTATGGCCATGGGTTTGAACATGAGTTTAACAGTTTACATGACAATGTGTGTAACAGTTTATATGCCCATGTGTTAAAGTTTATATAATTATGTGCTTAATAATTTACATGATCATGTGTTTAACAGTTCATATGGTCATGGGTTTAACAGTTTATATGGCCATGTGTTTATCATTTTATATGGCCAGGGGTTTAGCAGTTCATATGACCATGCGTTTAATAGTTTAAATGGTCATGGATTTAAGTTTACATGGTCATATGTTTATCAGTTTATATGGCCATGGGTTTAACAGTTTATATGACCATGTGCTTAACAGTTTATATACTCATGAACAGTGTTGAACAGCTCACACGATAATTCACAATAACAAACAGCAGGAGTTATCATTAGAATGTAGCATCTTTCACATTATCTCCATGTCATTCAATAATATGGGATATATTTCCTTGCAGAGATCAGAGCAACAACAGCCACTACTTTCACTGACGTTATCTCAGGCGATTAATTCCCAGATCCCAAAGTTCAACATCACACTCACGAACTTTCACTGACAAATTATTGCGTCTATCGTCGCTAATTAAACCACTAATTCATCGGCGGTTAGTAGAAGAGGCAACTAGGCGCCTAGACAAATAGAAAACATTTCGCTCTCCACGAGCGAAACGCCGTAATAATCAAACCTTATGTTATCTTTTTCATGCACTAATTCATTAATTTCCTGAAGAGAAGCACTTAAGAGTCACTAATATATTTGCAATACTGGGTGTTTGATTGAGACGGCACCTCGGAGGTATGTGCTAGGTGCCAAGCATGAAACACACACACACACCACACACACACACACAACACACACACACACACACACCACACACACACACACACACACACAACACACACACACACATACACACATACACGCGCGCGCCGAGCCACACACACACACACACACACAACACCCCCCACACACACACACACACACACACACACACCACACACACACACACACCACACACACACACATATATACACATGCGTGCACGCACGCACACATACACTCATCATTTTACTAAATACATTTATTTTCTTACGAAATTATCAACGTCAATCTCTTAATGCTTCTTGACAAATTACAGATACTATTTTCTTTATTTTAAGATATGTTAGGTTGGGTTAGGTTAAGTAATGTAATCCTTTTAAAAAACATATATATTAAACCACAAATGAACAAATTTTAATAAAAATAGAGGCCGCGATACGTTTGACAACGAAGTGGCCGAGTTCAATCAAAAAAAGTTCAAATCTGAACGATTATCACTGGCGGTGCGAGAGTAGGCTGCACCAGACACGCACAGGGCAGCGACCACAGGTAGTGGTAGTGATGGTAGCTCTGAAGACGCGCGCCCAGTACTGCTGCTGTTGGTTGCTCGCTGCCGCTGCCACCAACACCAACACCACCACAGAGCACGCGCCGATAATGCCATTCAGCCGGACACCTCCCCACCACTCTCCCTTCATCAGGAATAATATCCTCTCTTTGACGGTGTCTGTGCTCCCGCTCCCCTGAAATATGGCTGGACATACACCGTAGACTTTGATCCATGCTCTGCTGATGCCGTGGCCACAGACCGCATATCTTTCCTGACATTTTCTTAACCACACACACATACACTGAAAGCCAGCATATTTAGTGCTAAATATAGCAGATATGAAATATAAAATATGGTAATATTACACAAATATTTTAGAACATTTATACACCTCACTGCATGGCTAAAGCCATTACGTAACGTATAATAGCCTGAGAAGAACTTACAGATCAACCTTTAGCTTATTATCAATTCAGTACAGCAGGTTGGAGGATTCTACACAAAGCTACTACGTGAAGTATTGCCCCCGCGGCCCGCTTTCAGACCAGGCAACCTAAACTGGAAAGGAACTACTACAGGATTATGAACTATTACGAAACAAAGAAGAATAAAGATGTGTACATAGTACGTAAGTAGATGCTTGTAAAACATTACCTGCCATCTTACATGTTCACGGGACAGAAAGAGAAGACCCATAAACCTTGTTTCAAAGATAAAAAAAAAATACTGACATATGATAGTATAAAATATAATAATAGCAGAGCAAGCCCTCATTTCGACAAAGTTTGGCTCACAGGAAAGAGCTTTTAAACCTGTAAACGAAACGTAAGCGACTTGGTTCTACCGTACCAACATTCATTTAACATGTTTCCATTACCCCGTCAAGGAAAACGAACTGGGAGAGAGAGCAAGTCGCCCAATGATAAAATATAATATATTATGAGGGGTGGTAAAGTATCCTGCCCTCACACCATATATTACCAACGTTTGTGTTACAGCGATTTAAGTATCCCTTTACCCCCCCTTCCATTCCTTCCATCATTACCCTTCTTTGTTCATGTAATACGTGTACTTTCTCTGTGGTAAATACATAATTTTTTGTTAAGGTTGATTGAAAAAATAACCGATCCTACGATTAGGAATGTTAAAATTTGCAGGTTTCTTACGCCATTTAGAAAAACAGACGCACATGAACGCACATAAACGAAGGGTATATTTTGAGGATTTTCAGCATAGAAACTGAAGCTGTGTGGATGAGGCCATTATTCAAGCGAGCCAACACAAATCCAATAGCCTCAATAATGCCTGTCGCTTCATCCAATTAAGTCTATTATCGCGTCGACAAAAAGCTACATATGCTTTACACGACATTTCTGATAATTTGACAAATACTGGTATCCCCAGAAATGATGAGTCGCTATAAATACAAATTGTTTATTTACAAGATTTACTAAACACAAAAGCGTGATGATTTACAAGAATACTAAAGACGATATTGTGGTAAGTCACACGTTTTACTAGTGTCACTTTGTAGATGAATGGTTCAGAGAACCGACATGTTGATAAATTAGACACATGTGCAACATTTGGGTATCTTTATTGAGGAAACGTTTCGCCACACAGTGGCTTCATCAGTCCATACATAGGAGAAACTTGAAGAACAGGAGGAGAATGAGGTAATCAGTCCCTCAACCTTGAGTCGATGTGTTCTGTCCATCAATCTTGAGTAGAATACGGCATATGAGCGGAGAAGCAGCTTATAAACCGTATGGCAGGAGAGGTGCAGCAGTCATAAGTGGTATCACACTTGTTCAATGTGGAAGTAGGTCGTGCCCAAGAATTAGGCAAGCGAAGAATTCCTAAGTATTAAGATCCCAAGAAGTTGCAGTGTCTGACAGGTTTGTAGATGAATGGTTCAGAGAACCGACATGTTGATAAATTAGACACATGTGCAACTCTTGGGTATCTTTATTGAGGAAACGTTTCGCCACACAGTGGCTTCATCAGTCCATACATAGGAGAAACTTGAAGAACAGGAGGAGAATGAGGTAATCAGTCCCTCAACCTTGAGTCGTTGTGTTCAGTCCATCAATCTTGAGTAGAATACGGCATATGAGCGGAGAAGCAGCTTATAAACCGCTGCTTCTCCGCTCATATGCCGTATTCTACTCAAGATTGATGGACTGAACACATGGGACTCGAGGTTGGGGGAAACTGATTACCTCATTCTTTGTTCTTAGTTTCTCCTATGTATGGACTGATAAAAGCCTGTGTGGCGAAACGTTTCCTCAATAAAGATACCAAGAGTTGCACATTTTGGTCTAATTTACCAACATTCGGTTTTTCCTGAACCATTCTCTACAAACCCTGTCAGACACTGCAACTTTTTGGGGATCTTAATACTTAGGAATTCTTCGCTTGCCTAATTCTTGGGCACGACCTACTTCCACATTGATCAAGTGTGACACCACTTATGACTGCTGCACCTCTCCTGCCATACGGTTTATAAGCTGCTTCTCCGCTCATATGCCGTATTCTACTCAAGATTGATGGACTGAACACATCGACTCAAGGTTGAGGGACTGATTACCTCATTCTCCTCCTGTTCTTCAAGTTTCTCCTATGTATGGACTGATGAAGCCACTATGTGGCGAAACGTTTCCTCAATAAAGATACCCAAGAGTTGCACATGTGTCTAATTTATCAACTAGTGTCACTATACCGCGGATGTAATAAATCACAGAACGTTAAAAAAAAAATAAATAAAAGTTGGTCGACGTTTCGGTCGGCCCTGAACCAGTATTGTCAGCAGTACGAAAACTCTTCAGTAGTGAGGTGAGGGGCACAGAGAGGTGATGGGATTTCCAGTGTTAAATATATAAAGCATTCGACAATGTACTGGTAGCGGTGAGGTCGGTTTATTAAACCACCAGCAAATAATACTTTAAGCGTCAAAATAGGGATACAAATAAACTATCAGCATACATCCCCCCCCCCACACACACACACACACACACACCACACACACACACACAAAAAATAAAAAAATATATATATATATATATATATATATATATATTATATATATTATATTGATGTGTGTGTGGGTGTTTTGTTGTGTGTGTGTGTGTGTGTGTGTGTGTGTGTGTGTGCAGAAATACACATCTCGGGTGTAAATAGCTTTCTGGGATAGGTAAGCACATACACTAACAAAGCTGGGCTAAGACTCGCCTATTGATGTATATCAGTAAACAGTCAAGAAGACATTTCAGTATATGAATGATATACAATACGACAAGTTGATGAATTACACACACCTACAACACTCGGGTATCCTTATTCTAAATAAAGATATCTTAGTGTTGCACAGCTATCTTGTAATAATAACCTTTACTTCTACAAGTACATGATACAACTTATACAGACCTAGCTGGCATACTATATAGAAAGCCCCTGGTTATGCAGACTATTTCGAGCAACTTGGGTTAACTTTGTCCCCAGGATGCAACCCACACAGTCGGCTAACACCCAGCTACCTACTTACTGCTAGGTGAACAGGGACGCAGGTGGCTTGAGGAAACAGGCCCAATGTTTCCATGGGGATCGAACCACGGACCTTAATGTGTGAGCTGAGTGCGCTACCAACCGAACCACGGATACATACTAGGTTTTCACCGCTATTTTACGTGTTGTCATCTGTACTACGGTGTCGGGTCACAATTTTCAAATCAATCAAAAATACAATTGATAAAGAAATGTTTTTAACTAATACAAATCAATATAACGATATAAATTTTCTAAAACAATATCCAAGGACAACGTTTGAACAATTTAGGGGAAGCGCTAAACCATAAGGGAATGGTGGTAATCAGGTTAGATCTAGGGAAGTGGAAGGTACCTTCAATTTCTTTAGTAAAGTGTACGAAAATTTATATATGTAGATCGCACAACGGTTGAAGGAAAAAGTTTGCCTATTATATTATTATTATTATTATTTTGTGCTAAACGCCATAGGAGTCATACAGAGGTTAGGAACAGAAGGCAATCAAGCTTGATCCAAGAGGACAGTAGCTTTAATTCTTTGAATCCAGAGCCATCACTAGCATCAACGCACCTATCTCTTTGAAGAGTTGATCGAGTTCACCAGCCAACACTTCTTGTTGCGCGTCCTTCCATTCCCAGTATCTCTATGTTCAAGTATTTGGCGGCTAGCCTAATATAACAGCTGTTTACACCTCGCCTCCCACACATATTTTACCACTGTAGTTATTAAGTTTGTGTCATATGCAGGGCAATGTATTCAAGTTGGACAAATTCAGATTTAGAAAGGATATGGAGAAGTACCGATTTGATCATGGAGTTGTAGATGAGTGGAACAAACTCCCAGGTAGTGAGTGTCACTGAGGCTAGAATTTGGGGTACTTTTAATATAGGGTAGCCTGGTACATGAATGGGTGTGAGCTGAACCTGCCTAGTATGAGCCAGTAGAGCTACTGTGCTGCACTGTTCCTTCATTCTTGTGTAATTCAGAGATTAAGGTCTATAAAGGGTATGGAAACAAACACACGGGGTCAAGAGCCGGACTCAACCCCTGAAACCACACGTTGGTGAGTACTGGTAAGTGCTTTGATGTTGGTAAATAACTCTTAATCAAATTTATTATCATTATTATTGGGAAGCACTAAATTCGTGGGGATCATACACGCCTGGGTAATGAGAAACTGGTGTATACCCTGTACTAGTACGCCAAGTGTGAGGAAAACCTGCACCTGTACATCAGCTGTGTGGATACCCTATACAAGCACACCAGCTGCGTGTATACCTCGTACCATGTACCTATTATTGTAAGCTGGTCCTCTCTTAATGTTAATGTAAATAGTTCGATTTACCTTATTCCTAGTATATCTCATTTTATTATAACTGATCTTCACACAGTTGAGTAACATAGCTGTTTTAGCTTTAAGGTTTAAATACGATATTACAAGGACCCCAATGGAAATAAGTCACTAACTTTTTTTTGGGTTATCCTAGGTAATTTACACATGTACGATATGATAATTGTACTCATGTGTGCCTGTGCCTAAATAAAGTTACTTACACCAGCTGTGTGGATACCCTATACCAGTACACAAGCTGTATTAATGCCCATACCCTGTACCAACACGCCAGCTATATAGATACTCTGTACCAACACACCAGGTGTGTGGATTCCCTATACCAACACACCAGCTGTTGCTCAGGAACTGAGAGCGCCCACAGTCCCTCGTCCAGAGAAAAGTAACCTGAGGAAGACAATATTTGCAGTGCCCTCGACTGAGGAAAGGACTATGAGAGGTGCTGGTCCAGCGGTAAGTATTGGACAGAGAGCAATATCGGAGGTGAAGAACCAGAGATAATTCTTTCTCCTTAGCTCCTTTACCTTCTCATTTCTCTACCAATCTATTACCCCTTGCCTTTGCCTCTCTCCATCTACCTCTTCATTACTTGTTCGTCTGCCTTCTACTCTGCACAGTTTTCATCTTCTACCTCGCCCTTTTCACTTCCTGCCCCATTTGTCCTCTACCATCTCCCTGCTGTGGTGTTCCGTCTACGTCTGCCACCCCCTATCTACCTCCCTGTTAAACCCATCAAACTTTTAACTGGAGCCATCTATCTTCTCTCTCGTCCAATCAAACTACTTCATCGACTCCTTTTTCTCTCCCTCATCCTCCCCTACATCTCTCCCTCCCACTCAACCCCTTCCCACTATTCTATCTCCCTTCCCCCAACTCACTCATACCTACCCTCCTTCTCAACCATTTTCTCCTACCAATCCCTTTCCCTCACCCATCCCTCCTTTTCTCTCTCTCTCTCTCTCTCTCTCACCATTTCCCTCCACACTGGAAGGTCGGTCCTCCTGATTACTCCATCGATCTCTGGCAATCTTTGGAGCCAATTGTGTAACAAATATCAATCAGAGGCGGCTCAAGGCTGCCCACGCCGCTTGCAACCTAGCCAACTTCTGTTCCACCTCAATTTCACTGGTTACGCCACTCTTCAAGAGATTGATTACATTACTTTTAAGACCCTTTATCAAAAGGTATTACATTTATTTCACTACTCAAGTAATTGGGATATATCTTTACAATTGCTCAAAGCGCTGGGACACAAGTCCTTTTTACCAGCTGTTCAAAAAAATATAAATACATTTACATTCTTTTACAACTGCTCAAACATCTGGGATATATTTTTTGCAACAGCTCAAAGAACGTGGATACAATCCTTAACAATTTAAAAAAAAATTTAAACATTGTTTTACAGCTGCTTAAGAACTGGGGTATACTTTTATACTAAAGAACTGGGATACGTTTTATGCAATCAAGAACTAGCACACATTTTGATGCAACTACTTAACAAATGGGATACACTTTATACAAAATTGGTATTGAAACTAGACGATATTTCGATCAATGAAGACTTGAAATTGGTTTAGGATGTACCGAAATACCGTCTAGCCTAATCTCAGTTTACTGGTTAGTCGTACAAACTTTTATATATAACTCAAGGGTGGGTGGGATTCAAACCCATATCAAGACAGTCCAAGGAGTACCAAGGCTACGTAACCAACTACGCTAGGCTTAGCCTAGCTTCTTTCGGGTTCTGACTTCTAAGGTCATCCTCTCAGGTTTAGATTTAAATACCTTACTGTCAACAATTATTAAAGAAAATATACACGGTGAAGAACAAGCTATTATTGGGCTCATGCTTTGCTCTGTGTTGAGATTTATTGTCATGACCTGGTAAAGTTCATGTACGTGTAAAAAAATTATTATTATTATTATTATTATTATTATTTATATATTATTATTTTATTATAAAGCGTGATGGTCCACTGACAGCGTCTTAGGCACCTCAAGCTACATTGATACATTATTTTCTTCCCGTTTATAGAATGCCGTGATCGTTATCTTCAGTACTTTCCTGCTATGTCTGCCAGTTACATCACATTTTTGCAGTCTGTTTTTGAGAGACTCGTGAATACTCACTTGAATCGTAATTCCCTGTGAGTAGATGGCCGAAGGCCCAAACACGTTTGCACAAATAGGCGCGCGAAAACACATACACACAAAGGGTCGAGACATCATAGTGCAGGAGTACATAAGGGGTCTGAGAGTATAACCATGAGTAATGTAGAACATAAGCATTATAGAACACCCTGTTTTCAAGTCAGCTGATAAATAGGACAGTCAACTAGCAAGATCTCCTCCCTCTTTCTTTCATGTTACAAACTTACATACATGTAGAACCTCAAAATTACTAAACTCGTAAAAATCATACCGAACGTGTTTTGAAAACACTAGTTTAGTCAGGAGACTCATACGAGGGTAGCCCGCAGCTCTTTGCTTCAGTTATCCACAAGCATTAGTGTGAGAGGTGCATTGGTATCTGTCATTTAACAGTAAAAACTACCTGAGTAAAAAATTTAATTTAAGACGCACTCATGTTTGTGGTTTCGGATACTAAACTCATACAAATGAGTTGCTGAACCTGCCGTTCGAGCACTGTTGTTATTTCTATCAACATGGCTTTGAGTCAATATTTTCAGTGCTGTTGGGATTAATCAAGACATCAATCTCACAACACAGGAACATGATATTCGTTGTGCAGTTGCTAAAGTTTCCCCTCATATTAATGAACTCGTTGCCAAAAAAAAAAAAGGCTAACCATCTAATTAGTATTAGTGTTTAGTTTTTACTATATTATTTGACAAGTTTTGTGTACTTTTACTCATTAGTCACGAATCACTGTATACAAACATATGTATGGGACAGATCAAGATATTTTATAAATTCACCGAGTTCAAGTTATCGATATTATCAAATGGTATATAAATCCTTATATAATCTCTACACATACAGATTTCACAATAAAATAATATAAAATCAATATAATTTTATCAATTTTTATCCTTAAATTTTAGGGGTAGATGGGAAACTGTCAGAATGCCCAAGAGGACAGAGGAACAAAAATGTTGGAACCCCTTTCCCTTGTCAAAGTAGTCTAGAGGCGGGCACAGGAGGTAAGTATAGATCCCCGCAAACACAACTCGGTTGAGTCACAAAACACACATACACACACACACACATTGAATGTAAAAATTTTAGGACTATAAAATGTGTTCATTATCATTTTCATATACATAAATAATTTCTTTCATGTTAAAATTAGAGCTACATGTTGCCAAGAATAATCTTAATTAAAAACGCTGTTTGTGCCATGTTAACATTAAAGCCATACTTCACCAAGAAAAAAATAATATTAAAATCACTGTATGTATAATCATAACATTAATAGCATACCTCGGCAAGAAAAAAAACATAAATATGAAGCCAAGCGGTCCAATAACCTACGCAGCAAACATGGGACTGGGACCAGCTAAGTGATCAATTAATTTGCCGCCTCAGTGAACCAAGAGGACAAAGCGGCAATGTTAGGCACACAACCCACAACCTTTCCTCCTCTCAAACCTCGCATATATTAATTTTTACGCTCAAATTATATATATATATATATATATATATATATATATATATATATTATATATATATATATATATATATATATATATATTTAGGAAGGTACCACCTCTAGAACTGTCTAGGAAACCCCATC
>NW_026472412.1:0-11756 GCF_026875155.1 Cherax quadricarinatus
GTCCCAATGTCGTTAACAACAAAGACCAACATGCTAAAGTTGCAACGGGTGCAGAATAGAGCTCTCCGCTTTATTAGGGGTACCAGGAGGAGAGACAGAGTCAAAATGACAAATTTACAGTACAACAGGATA
This sequence comes from Cherax quadricarinatus, assembly GCF_026875155.1. Taxonomy (NCBI): domain Eukaryota; kingdom Metazoa; phylum Arthropoda; class Malacostraca; order Decapoda; family Parastacidae; genus Cherax; species Cherax quadricarinatus. The sequence goes on from NW_026472412.1 coordinate 133, forward strand.
TTACTGCCTTGATACCTGAAGAAGAGACAACTCTATTCAATGCAAGAATTTTCTACTTTACCAGATAGAGAACATCCTCTCCAAGTTGAAAATACCACTGACTATACTTTAATATTCCTCCTCACGGGACCCAAAGAATGACTCCCCCAACAGAGGCTGCGTCACTTCATCCATAAAGACGATTACCATCGCCCCAATGATCTTGAGCAACCTCCTGCAGATGAAGATGATTGGCTAACACCAGAAACTCTTCTATGTCTACTAAGAAAATTATCTCCCCTAATTAGGGAGACATCTTGTAAAACATTTCTACTTTTATATTTACAATGGCGGGACACCACCTTGAAAGAAGCTAACATGTCAAGTAATTCTTCATGAGTTCTACAGACATTTACCGCCTGCCTTGCCGTTTAAGTATTCGTTATGCAATTGCAAAAAAAGCAATTGCGACTTGTATTCTACTACCAATAATTCAGAGCCATATACTTATATCTGTTATATCTATGTGACTCTGTGGGGTTAGTATTTTTCCCCCTTCAAGAATTTTCTATTATTACACATACACTTTTAATTTACCACCACTTCTCTTTTATATCCTACCTTACTCCCCTCCCCCCCTTTTTTCCAATATTTCTATCCTTCCCCCATCCTTCTTCCTTACCCACTTACCAAAGACTCTGGTCATAAGAAGCGAAAAACTGTCGCATCAACACTAGTAAGTAACTACGAGCTGCATCAAATACCTCTAACACAGTATTGGTATAGTATTGGTAGTATGTTTAAACAGTATACCAATACTGTTTAAAACATACTACACAAATAAAGGTGTAACACCAAACAGTTGTCAACCAGTAAGTGTATCTCATGACTTCGTTCAAAAAGAACTAAGCAGGTTAAAACCCCAACTAAGAGCACTGGCCCGGATACATCCCGTCAAAAGTTCCTAAAAGATGGTGCTTCTGAATTGTCAATCCCTATTGTTCACATAATTAAATTTGTCCCTCACACTAATACCGTCCCGGAAAGGGGTCAAGGAGGCCAGAGTTACTTTTAAATCTTCAATAAAAATAGTAGGTCTGATGTAAGCAACTATAGGCCTGTTAGTATACCAGTGTGATACCCAAAAAATTCTAGAGAGGGCGGTGTACTGCCCAAGTAGTTAAGTACCTTAATGACAAACAACATTTCCACAGTTATCAATCAGGTTTTTAGAAGATCTTATTCAACCGACATCTCCCTAATTAATCTGATGGATTACATGAGAACTGAAATGTCGATCGGGAACCTCATAGGTATGGTAACCTTAGACTTGAAAAAGGTCTTCAAAATAAAATTATGAAAAGAAATTTCAAGCTATCGGTTTTCGTTCTGTAGACTGGTTTAAGTTTCTACTTAGCAACAGGAGACAAATTGTCAAATCAACAAAAAAGAATCAACCCCTGCCGATAGAATGCGGAGTTCCCCAAGATAGTATTGGCTTGTTAATGACATGTCCATCAGTGTAAAGTGGCAAACTCTACAGTATGCAGATGACAGTTGCTGTGTCAGGTAGGCCCCACAAGTTATATCTAATGTATTATCACAAGAACTGGAGTCCGGCAGCAAATGGTTATTTAGAACAACAAACTATCGTTACACCTCGGGAAAACTGAAGCCATTCTCTTTAGCACGAAACATAAACTGAGAAGGGTAAATAATTTTAATGTCCGGTATAATGGGGAACCATCACTTCATTTTCTTCAGTAAGATATCTAGGAATCCCTTTTGCCCCATGCATGCCCAGGAGAACTGATAGGGAACGTGCAGTAAAGAAAGCGAATGCCAGACGGAAGTTCCTCTACAGACAAGCACAGTGTCTACTACTGAGGCTCGCAGGACCCTATGTCTAGCCCTTATACAGTGTCATATGGAGTACGCTTGCTCTTCATGGTACTCTGCCTTGACAAAAAATAAAAGATGAACTGAAAATCACCCAGAATAAAATGGTAAGATTCATCCGGACCTGGGTCCAAGAGAACATATAGGCCAGGAAAAATTAAAAATTGATATGTTGAATGTTGAAGACAGAGTAAAGAAAACTTAAATTAAATAAGTTTATAAAGTTGCTCACAATAAGTGCTCAGAATATCTTGCTGTCAATTTGTCAGGTTGGGAACCAAAGCAATCATAGTACTAGGGGGAGAGAACACAACTTTGTAGTACCCACAGTCAGTGGCCAGGCTTCAAACCCCTTATTTTTTGTACAACAATAAAGGAAGGGAAACAGCCTGCCTGACATGTCAAAGCCGTCATAGCATGAACCATTTCAAGAAGAGTGCCAAAAAGTCCCTGATGAAAGTAGCGACAGAAAGGGAGGAGAATGATTTTTATTTTTTTAGCTAACACACATGTAATATTTCTTATTCCAATAACCTCCTTTATACTATAATAATAAGATAATATCTCCTTTATAGAATAATAATAATAAGATATTATTTCCTTTATATTATAACAATAAGGTAAAAGGACCCCAATGCAAATAAATTACTCTGCCCTGACTTTTTTGGGTTATCCCAGGTTCTCTACACATATGCTGCTATGTATGATAAATCTATGTAACTGTATTTGTGTTAACCTAAATTAAATTTACTTACATGCATTAGAAACTTCCGTATGAAGAAAGATTGAAGTCCATCAAATTACATTCACTTGTAAAAACGAAGAATGGGGGGAGACATGATCGAAATGTATAAGTGGAAGATGGGTATTAAAAAAGGGGGATATAAACAAGGTCTTGAGGATATCTCTCAAAGAGAGAACCTAAAGTAATGGTTTTCAAAATTAGACAAGTTTAGAAAGGATTTTTTTTTCAACAAGTCGGCCGTCTCCCACCGAGGCGGGGTGACCAAAAAAAAGAAAATCCCAAAAAGAAAATACTTTCCTCATCATTCAACACTTTCACCTTACTCACACATAATCACTGACTTTGCAGAGGTGCTCAGAACACAACAGTTTAGAATCATGTACGTATAAAGATACACAACATATCCCCCCAAACTGCCAATACCCCCGAACCTCTCCTTTAAAGTGCAGGCATTGTCTTGCCATTTCCTGGACTCATGTCCGGCTTATATAAAAATAACCGGTTTCCCTGAACCCCTTTCACTAAATATTACCCTGCTCACACTCCAACAGCGCAGCAGGTCCCAAATGCCATTTGTCTCCATTCACTTCCCATCAAACACGCTCATGCACGCTTGCGGGAAGTCCAAGCCCCTCGCCCCCCAAAACCCCCTTTTTCCCCCCTTCCCTTCCAATCTTTTCGAGGAAGACCCCTACCCCGCCTTCCTTCCCTTTAAGATTTATACGCTCTCCATGTCATTCTACTTTGATTCATTCCTCTAAATGACCAAACCCCCTCAACAACCCCTCTTCAGCCCTCTGACTAATACTTTTTATTAACTCCACACCTTCTCCTAATTTCCACACTCCAAATTTTTTCTGCTTTAATATTTACACCACACATTGCCCTTAGAAAAGGACATCTCCACTGCCTCCAACCGCCTCCTCGCTGCTGCATTCACAACCCAAGCTTCACACCCATATAAGAGTGTTGGTACTACTATATTTTTCATACATTCCCTTTATAGCCTACATAGATAACGTTTTTTGTCTCCAGTATACCTCAACGCACCACTCGCCTTTTTTCCCTCATCAATTCTATGATTAACCCCATCCTTCATAAATCCACCGCCGACGCGTCAACTCCCAAATATCTGAAAACATTCACTCCTTCCATACTCCTCCTCCCCAATCTGATATCCAATTTTTCTTTATCTCAATCATTTGATACCCTCATCACCTACTCTCTTCTATGTTCACTTTCAACTTTCTACCTTTACACACACTTCCAAACTCGTCCACTAACCTTGAAATTTTTTCTTTGGGAATCTCCCATAAGCACAGTATCATCAGCAAAAATTAACTGCGTCAATTCCCATTTTGTTTTTGATTACTCATAATTTAATCCCACCCCTCTCCCGAACACCCTAGCATTTACCTCTTTTACAACCCCATCTATAAATATATTAAACAACCATAGTGACATTACACATCCCTGTCTAAGCCCTAGTTTTACGGGAATAGTACCCTTCTTCTACACACCCTAACCTGAGCCTCACTATCCTCATAAAAACTCTTTACAGCATTTAGTAACTTACCACCTATTCCATATACTTGCAACATCTGCCACATTGCTCCCCTATCCACTCTACACATGCCTTTTCTAAATCCATAAATGCAATTAAAAACTTCCCTACTTTTATCTAAATACTGTTCACATATATGCTTCAATGTAAACACTTATCTACACATCCCCTACCCACTCTAAAACCTCCTTGCTCATCCGCAATCCTGCTTTCGGGTCTTCCCTCTAATTCTTTAAAATAATAACCCTACTGTGCACTTTTTTTGGTATACTCAGTAAACTTTTTCCCTCTATAATTTTTACAATCTCTTTTGTCCTCCCTTCCCTTTATATAAAGGGACTATACATGCTCTCCGCCAACCCCTTTTTTTTTTTTTTTTTTTTTTTTTTTTCACAGGGTTTGACAAGGATCCCTAGCTTTATGACAGCTATTACAGGTTAAGGATTCCTAACTTTTTTGGCAAGCTAAGAGCTGTTACCTACATCAGCTCATTTGAAAGCATTTTTTTTTTTTTTTTTTTTTTTTCCAGGGTTTTTGACAAGGATCCCTAGCTTTATTTGACAGCAAATTTACAGGTTAAGGATTCCTAACTTTATTGCAAGCTAAGAGCTGTTACCTTACATCAGCTCATTTGAAAGCATTTTTATTGTTATGAGACATACAAGTAGGAAACAAGATGAAGTTGGAGCCATCTGTGGGCCAGCATTTTCATTTTGATAAAACTGACTTTATCTCGTTGACATCATTATGCTGTACGAATGGTTCCATACTCTAGTCATCCTGGGTATGTATGATCTCAGATGGAGTGATGTTTGGAGAAGGGTACAGCCAGAGTGAAGTTGCTCTTTCTGCCCGTCTTGTGGCATAAAGCTTGTTTCACGCTGTCTCGAAGTGGATCCAAGTGTGGTATTTTGACCCAATAATTTGGGCCCTTTTACATAACAGTAAGGCCACCCACATCCCTCCTATGTTTAAGGCTCTGCTGAAATGACAGATCTATCCAGGTGGGTCCAGGCGAGAGATGAGACGTCTTTCTCTGTTCTCTACTCTGTCAAGCAGTCCCCAGATGAGAGGGGGGGGGGCAGGCAAACCAAGAAAGTGGAGCATACTCAATGTGCGAGCGTACTTGTGCCTCGTACAGGATCTTGCAACCCCTACTGTCAAGCAGATGGGAGATACGGCGAAGTGCTGTAAACTTCTGGCTGCCTTGTTTGCAAGATTTACAAACTGGTTCTTCATGGTTAGTTTGGAGTCAAATTTCACCCCAAGGATATCAACTTCTTCTCCAGGTGCCAACATCCTCCCATTCATCCTGGTAATGCACCAGCATTACCATCATGGTGCCTAGAGACGATCATCATTTGCGTTTTCTCAGGTGCAAATGTTACTTGCCATCTTTTTCCCCAAGCTGATATAGCTCTCAGCTGGTGATTGATGTAGCTTAGAGCAGCTGGCATTTCTTCTCTTGGATAAGTGAATGTCAGTGTACAGTAGTCTGCATATGCATGTGATTCTGGGATGAGATGAAGAAGGTCGTTGAAGTAGACATTCCATAACAATGGACCCAGCACGCTTCCTTGTGGAACACTTGCCCCAATAGGATGTCTTGCTGATTCCGTTCCATTGAGAACTACACTTAGAGATCTACCCTGAAGGTAGTCACTGAGGAGACATACGTAGAGCCTGCAATTCCCAGTGCTTGAAGTTTTGCTAAGAGGCCCCGGTGCCACACCCGGTCGAAAGCGCCAGCAAAGTCCAGTGCTACCACACAGCTGACTTTGGGTTCATCCAGTGACTGGGGCCACTTAGTGGAGAGGTTTAACAACAGATCAGCAGCAGAGTACCCTTTCCTGAAACCATATTGACGATCACAAAGTAGTGAGTGGTAGTCAAAAAACTCTGTCATTTGTCTTGAGATTATTTTCCAAGGATCTTACCAGTGATTGACAGGAGTGACACTGGTCTGTAGTTGCTGATTTCTGCTTGCTCTTCTTTTTGTGAACAGGGACTACATTCGCCTCTTTCCATAGAGAGGGCCATTTACACTGTACTAGGCAGTGCGAAAAATGCGAGTTAGAGGTGCTTGGGTAGCTGGTCTGCACATCTTCTCAACAATCTTGGGCTCAACTTGTCTGGGCCCACAGCCTTTTCTTTTGGGCAAGCGATTTAAGTAGGAAAAGCACCTCCTCCTGCCTTATTGTCCACCACTGACAGTTATGACACAGTTCTTGCAGCTAGCCAAGGAGGATCTCTTGCTGGATCAGGAACTTGCATTTTGGTAGCAAAGTGTCAGCAAATAGGTCCGCCTTCTCTTGACTACTAGTAGAGGTGGTCCCATCCTGTCGATTTTTAGGTGGAATAAGTTCATCAGGCAGATAACCTTGTCTGTCCTTGACCAGGGACCACCAGGTTTTGGAGCCTACCCTACCTGATGATAACTTTCTTTTAGTGTCCCCACTCCCATTTAGCAATGGCCCACTTTTGAACATCACCCATATGCCTACAGGCTTGCATGTGCAAGTTCCTGTTATAGGTGGGAGGATGTCTCTTATAAACCCTTTGCCCTGCTTTGTACTTAGCAGTAGCAGCCTCTCTACAACGAAAGCCAAACCAAGGCTGTCTGTAGGCTTCGTCACATATTGCCGGTGAGGAATGTGTTCTTGTTTTAGATTAAGGATGTGTCCAGTGAAGGCTTCACTTGGTGTCAACATCCCCTTGGAGAAACAGCATTCCAGTCGGTGGTTGGCGAGCTCAGAGCAAAAAGGGGTGGCCAATTACCTCTTTCCCATAGCCAGGTTGTGAGTGTGGACCTCCTCACCTCGTTCTGTTGGGATCTTAGCGTGGTAAAAACAGCCTTGTTTGGGCAGACGATCCAACGTAGCCGAGGGGTTTACAAGTGACTATGCCTTCTGCCAGATCACTCACTACTGGGGCAAGAGAGGAGCCAGAGATATAAGTAGGGAAATCAACAAAGTTTCTTATGTCAAACACTGCAAGAAGGTCATCAAAGTCCCTCTGTATAAGGTGCTGGTTGAGGTCACCAACAATTATAATATGTTGACAGTTGTGTTGTAGCGAAGGGAGTCAATTTTCCATTAGGAAGTTGATAGGGTCGCATGTTGCCACTGAGGTCTGTACAAATTGCACATGCTAGTACAGAGGTACTAGTGTTTATACAGAGCTTGAAGACATCATTTCAAGATGTGTAGGGGTGGGAACATCAATGTGCTGGGCATGAAAAACTTTTAGAGAAGCACACAGCAACACCTCCTTGCCTTGCCTGTCTCTTCTCTCCCTAGGTACCTTCCCCTCTTTAAAACATTTATTAAACAAAAATACCAACCACTCCAACAATATATCCCCCTTCCCGATTTTAACATTTCTGTCATGATCCCGTCAGCTCCAGCTGCTTTAACCCCCCTTTTATTCTACATAATGCCTCAACGCACCTCCACCACACTACAACTGTTATGTTTTTCACTCCCACGAGAAAGGTATACCTCCTGCCCAGTGCATGAAAAATTTCCACTTCCCTTTCTTTGTCGACATTAGAAAGTTCCTCAAAATATTTTCGCCATCTACCCAATTCCTCCAACTCCCCATCTACTAACTCCCCTACTCTGTTTTTAACTGACAAAACCATTCTTAACTTGTTTAACTCACTCCAAATTTTTTTTCTTATTTTCATTAAAAATTTTTTGACAGTGCCTCTCCCCTCTATATCTTGCTCTCCTTTTGCACTCTCTCAAACCCCTCTCTTCACCTTTCTTTTCCTCTCCATATACTCTGTCTTCTTATAACACTTCTTCTTTGTAAAAACCTCTCATAAGCTAAATTTTTCTCTTTTATCACATCCTTTACTTCATCATTCCACCAATCACTCCTCTTTCCTCCCCCCCCCCTCCTATAACCACAAACTTCTACCCCACATTCAATACTGCATTTTTAAAAAATACTCCAAACCCTCTTCAACCCCCCAACTACTCATACTTTCTGCCAATAATTGCTTTTGTCTCACCCGAACTTCCTCCTCCCTTAGTTTTATACACTCTCACCTCCCTCTTTCTTGTTGTTATCATTTTCCTCTTTTCCATCTACCTCTTCCTCTAACTGTAGCTACAACTAAATAATGATCCGATATATCAGTTGCCCCTCTATAAACGTGTACATCCTGGAGCCTACCCATCAACCTTTTATCCACCAATACATAAATAACAAACTACTTTCATTACGTGTTATATCATACCTTGTATATTTATTTTTCCTCGTCTTCATAAAATATGTATTACTTATTACCAAACCTCTTTCACACATAGCTCAATTAAAGGTCCACCATTTTCATTTACCACTGGCACCCCAAATTTTCTGACTGATAGCTCCACAAAATTTTGCCAACTTTGCATTGAAATCCCCAACCACCATTACTCTCACACTTGGTTCAAACTCCCCAACATTCACTCAACATTTCCAAAATCTCTCTCTCTCCTCTAAAACATCTCTCTTCTCCAGGTGCATATACGCTTACTATAACCCACTTTTTTACATCCAACCTTCATTTTACTCCACATAATCCATGAATTAATACATTTATAGTCCCTCTTTTCCTGCCAAACTTATCCTTCAACATTATTGCTACCCTTCTTTAGTTCTAACTCTATTTGAAACCCTGACCTAATCCCATTTATTCCTCTCCACTGAAACTCTCCAACCCCCTTCAGCTTTGTTTCACTTAAAGCCAGGACATCCAGCTTCTTCTCATTCATAACATCCACAATCATCTCTTTCTTATCATTTGCACAACATCCACGCACATTCAGACTTCCCTCTTTGACAATTTTCTTCTTATTCTTTTTAGTAATTATTACAGGAAAAGGGGCTACTAGCCCATTGCTCCCGTCATTCTAGTTGACTTTTACAACATGCATTGCTTACGGAGGAAAGATTCTTATTCCACTTCCCCATGGATATAAAAGGAAAAGTAATAAGACCAAGAACTATTAAGATAAAATCAAAGAAAACTCAGCTGAGTGTGTATAAATAAACATGTACATGTATGTGTAGTGTGACCTAAGTGTGAGTAGAAGTAGCAAGACGTACCTGTAATCTTGCATATTTATGAGACAGATAAAAGACACCATTAATCCTACCATCATGTAAAACAATTACAGGCTTTTGTTTTACACTCACTTGGCAGGACGGTAGCACCTCCCTGGGTGGTTGCTGTCTACCAACCTACTACATATAAAATTAAATTAAACATTGTTTCTACGTCCACAGCAGGACTCGAACCTGCAAACTCTGTCAGAGTCCACAGTGCTTTACCAGGGAACCAGACCCATTAGGAAAGTATTGGTTTGGAAAAAGGGTAGTTGATGAGTGGAGCAGTCTGCCTAGTAGGGTTATTAAAGCTAAAACCTTGGGTAGTTTCAAATTTAGGTTGGATAAATACATGAATGAGAGGGATTGAATTTGAGTAGGACTTGCACATGAGTAAATAAAATTATCAAAGCTCATTTTTTGGAAGCATTGAAAATTGGGTTGGGCAAATATTCTATCATTTGGTTGGATTGTGAAGGACCTGCTTAGTATGGGCCAACTGGCCTGCTGCAGTGATCCTCTTTTCTTATGTTCTTATTAAAAATATTAGTCAATGGTTCACAGAGTTCTATTTTTCACTCCTTAAGAACCCTTGAAAAAAGCTCATCAGGGCCCGGGGATTTATTTTGTTTCAGTCGGTCTACATGCTTCATAACCATATCGCATGAGACTGTTATATTACATAAATTATCATTTTCTGGCCCGCTATAAGAATTTATTACATGTATATTCTAATGTCTTCCTGTGTAAAAAACGAGAAAATAATTATTATAAAATAGAACGCATTCCATTCTCCTTGCCAGTGAGATACCCAGAGTTACTTTTAAGGGGACCTATCTTTTTTCTAACTTTTGGTCTATAAACCTGGAAAAAACCTTTTGGGTTAGTTTACAAATCCCTAGCAACTTTAATTTCGAAGTCAAGTTTCGCTTTTCTTATCGTCTTTTTAACATGCCTCTTAAAGTCAATATACTGATTCATAAGATGACCCTCACCCCTTTTGATGAGCCTATATATTCTTTTTTTCTGCCCTAAAAGATATTTGAGCCTGTTATTCATCCATTTAGGGTAATTTCCATTCGATCAAATTTCTTTATATAGAATAAACGTTCTATGGGGAGCATGTATAGTGTTTAGAAAGCTCTCATATTGATATCTGTCTTCGTTACCCCAGTCCAAAGATGATAGTTGCTTTCCAAGCCCATTGTAATCTGTTAAGCGAAAATCTGGGATCGTTACTGAGTTATCCTTTCTATCATACTTCCATTCAATGCTAAAGGTAATTGATTTGTGGTCACTTGCCCCGAGTTCCTCTGAAATTTCTAATTTATTGACAAGAGTTTCCTTGTTTGCCAGAACAAAGTCAAGGAAGTTGCTTCCCCTTGTAGGCTCTGTAGCAAACTGCTTTCAAAAACAATCCTGAACTACCTCTAAGAAATCGTTAGACTCTAACTTCACAGTCAAGGAATTAAAATCAATGACTAAAAGTCCCTAGAATTACTACGTTAATCGTGCCTTGTGGCCCTGACAATTTCCTACCACAGTTAGTCTTCCTTGGTCTCTATCCAAGTTTGCGGGACGGTATATCACACCTAAAATAAATTTTTCATCCCCCTCAGAAAATTCTACCCAAATAGACTCAGTATGTGTCTCAAATTTTATACGGGTTTTTATGCAACAATTTAAACGATCTCAGACATAGTGTGCCAACCCACCCCCATTTCCCATATTTGTGTCTGCTTGGAACAATTTAAAACACTGAATGTGACATTCAGCAGGGATGTCTCGATTTTTCATATTAAACCACGTCTCAGTTAAGGCAAAAACATCAATGTTACCCGCACTTGCAACTAATCTCAATTCGTCCATCGTATTTCTCACACCACGACTTTCTCTTCCTACACAATTCTGTTCCTCCAATATCCCGGCCCCTCGTGAATCCATGATGACTTTGACTTCTTATAATATCAGCTATAACTGACTCTAGTAATTTGACTACAATTGAAGTCATGCTTATTGGGCAGTAATCTGACAGTAACGACTTGTCTCCTGATTTAAAAATAGGAATTACATTGGCCATCTTCCACATATCAGACACTACACCTGTTGAAGAGACATATTAAAAATTTTTGTATTGTTCACAAAGTTCCATTTTGCACTCTTTGGAAACCCTTCAAAAATTTTTATAATCCCTTGGGAAACCCCTTGAAAAATTTTCATAACCCTTGGGGAACCCTTGAAAAAATTTCATAATTCTTGGAACCCTTTTAAAAATTTCATAAGGCCCGGAGACATGTTTTATTCAGTCGGCCCCACTTGTTTTTTAACAATATACTAGTG
>NW_026472413.1:0-11856 GCF_026875155.1 Cherax quadricarinatus
GTTTCTTCTCTCCTGTCTCGTGTTTCTGTTCCTTCTTTATTTTATTTCACCACTTCCCCTTTCACGCACCTCGGTGCGCTTGCTCTCCCTCTGTGGGTTTTCTAGCTCTCTTGCAGTTGCTCCCCTTCCTTTGTATTTGACTGGCTCGTCTTCCTTATTTCCCACTTCTACACTACCACTACTACTACCTCTTCTTCTTCTACTACATCTACTGATGAAATTAGACACATGTGCGGCGTCTGTTGTCTTTGTTGTGGACGTTTCGCCATCCAGTGGCTGGCTGGATGGCGAAACGTCTACGGTGGGGATGCCCGGGTGTTGTGCACGTGTCATTTCATCCTGTCGGTATTATATACAATTCTTGTACTACTACTACTACTACTACTACCACTACTACTACCTCCACCTCTTCCTGCCTATATATAGCCGTCCTGCTCCTCCTCTGTTTAGTGTGACTTTGTCAATGTCCAAGTCGGACCGAAACGTCGTCGTAAGCTTCTGTCTTTTATGTGCGGGTTATTTGTGTATCGTTCCAGTCACGGTATTGTGCCTTTTTGTTATTTAACATAATTATCAATATATTGTTTACAAAACTTGTTTACAAAAACAAACAATACAAAACATTGTTTATTATTATTGTTCTATAATATATATACCAATATACAGTCACTGAACATATTCCTATTAGTTCTGCAGCTTGTGGAACTCTGAAACATGGTGTCATACACAATGGTGTTTTATCTTTCTCCCTCATTCTATCTCTTTCAATCTGTCTCTCTCTTTCTATCTGTCTGTCTATCTCTGTCTCACAGGTACACATAAATACAAGTATACATAGTATAAATTACCTAGGATAACCCAAGAAATCCAGACAAAGTGCTATACTCTGCTTGAAGATGTGAGTAAAAGTGATGACACAGTCTTGTGGCTCTCTGAGACAGAGAGCTAGACAGATATACAGGGAGCTTGACAGACAGACAAATAGACAGACAGAAATGTTAGTGTACCAGTACCAGTGTGTTACGTTGGTTTCCCTTATTTCTTGGATGGTAAGGTTCTCACTACATGTTCTAGTGTGGGGGTAGCTTTTACTTAATGGCCTTATTTGTCTAGGGGTAATACTTACATCATGGCTGATCATCTTGAGTGTCTCTGATACCCTTTCACCAGCCCTCTTCACAGGTTATGTAAACTACTACTATAAAAATATAACTGTATTCTCAATAGATATGTACAGAATATACAATCACAGCCTCCATTTTCAAAACAAAATCTACACACTCCATGCTGTGCTCCACATGGTGTGTTCCAACACTCTTCCTTCTCTCTCCTTGACATAACTCTGGGCTAAACCAGTGTTTTGACACACTTTAGTCACCCTGGGTATGGTGGCCAAAACTTAAATTATAAAAACTCACCCCTGGAGCACACATGATGCCCCAAAAGATAGGAGAAGGACCAAGAGATCCTGCCAGGTTGAAGGTCAGCCACAGAGAGAGAGAGTCAGAGAGAGGGAGAGAGAGAGAGAAGCCTACCTAAGCTCCTCCCACCAAAACAAAAGACTGTTGCCAAGCACACTTCTCCAGTTACCACAATTCTACCACACCTTAATTTACTTTAAAAAAGAAAATACAACTTTATAAACTACTTATTTAAATTGTGTGTTTATGTGTCTATAGTATAACCTATTATATTGAGAAAAATAGGTTTGACCCAGCTGCCTCTCAGTCATAAGGTTGATCAGTCCTTCTGACATTTAGAGCAAAGTCCCCATCAATTAAATATAATTAGGTATTATTATAGTAACTGTTACTTATAAATACATGTTGGGTCCTATATCCCCATAACACCCCCACCTCCAGACGAAGTCTCACAAAAGCTAGCCGTGTCCCTCAGGATACGGCTAGTAAAAAGTATATTGCTTAAGTCTGAAGGCGGTAAACAAGACTACTAGAAATGCTACATATTTCCTAGAACCATAACTACTCCTCACGTTACTGTTATTTACAACAGATTGCAGAATTTTTTATAAAAGCATTTTAACCATACCCATATACTCAAGGGTGTAACTATTTACAATTTTAATGACTTTTTAAACAATACACATTACAATGAAAAAATTTTGCACACAATGCCCACTGTGAAAGCCCGCACCAACAGGCCTGTGCCTCTGCTACGGTAATCCAGCAAGCAACTGGTACTCCAGGGTGGCATCTTCCTGATCAGGAGACGAGAGTAGAGCCAAACCCAGAGCAGTCAGGTGTACACCAGGCAGGAACTTCACAAAACATGTCAAGGTGTCTCTCACTTGGTGGCCGAACCAAACAGTGAGACTTCCAGTCAACACTCACGATCCTTAACATGGTCAGGCACTTAAGCCCATCTTCCGAGGTCCCACTCCACACAGATCCTCCAAACTTATGAAGAGGAGGCTGACATAGAATATGGAGGGGTCCAGGGGACCACAAAGGCAACCATCGGGCAGTTTTGTATATAGAGCACACCAAGACACAACATCACATACCTTCCTGAACGTCTCATGTTACCGAAGGTTGTCAACCACTGCCTCAACTCACATTTACGTTACACCCTGACCCTCGTCCACACTTTTGGCTCTGACTCGACTCCTTTACAGTCAGACGGCTGGTAGAGAGTACTCAGGCTCGCCGAGAGTTCACCACTGCAAAAACAACAAGGTCAGCACAAGACAAACACATATGTACAAAGTACGCACCATGCATCTACATGAAACTCTAGAGAGAGCATCAGCAACCACATTCTCTGAGCCTTTTATATATTTAACTTTCAAATTAAAAGGCTGTAGAACAAAGCCCATTTTAAGAGTCTGATTTTAGTCACTATACACAGGAACAGGATGAAGGAATCCTGAGACATGTACAAATGCTGAATAGCCAGCCCCAAAATGAAAATTTTCTTTCCTGTGGTAAAATGTTGACATTTAAACTTAGAAGGTTGTTCATAGACAATAACAGTTCTGCAACCTCTCGCAGTGCAACAACAACACCAAAGACTTCTCTTTGCACCCAGGTTGGATACATCAAGTTTACACAAACACCATCACGTTCCATCTCACACACAAATTTTAAGCACACAATGAACACAATTTGCATTACACACATTAAAATGGTACTGGAACACAGACCATGGAAATCACATCTTCCATGTTTTAGCTTATTTAAAATGTTTGCATCTTTTAGTGCATAAGTATCAATCTTTCTAACCCTGTAAACCTTAGTTGTTAAACGTACTCTGTGGTAGTCAGTGTTTATGCCCAGGGTGCCATCTAATTTGGGAACCATGAAGCATGGAATGCCCACTGACTCTCACTAAGCACTACAAACTGGTGTTGGAAGAATTTCACTTCTTCCTCCATCTCCAATTTTTCATACAGATTTTTCCCACACAAAAATTGTTGAATTGGCTCAGTTTCCTTAACAATTTCCTCATGGAGTTTCAATTTTTCCCCATTACTGACATCCCAACTTTTATATACGTAGTTCCAAGGTGGCTGAGCCAACTCTCCAACATTTTTCTCATTAAACCCAAGCATGCATTTCCCAAAATCTTTTACACACATGTTATTTCTTAAATACGCTTTTGGTATTTCATACAGATTGTTTTGCAGCCCTTTACATTCCATTAAAAACATTGGTCTCTCTGAATTTTTGACACAACTTCAAACCCTTTGACCGGTTACTGTGTACATTATACTCATTCTTTTTCTGCTCAGGGGTGTGGGTTTTATATCTAACCCCTGGGAACTTCCCCCACAACATGTTCAGCTCACAGCAACTTGCCATACAGATTTTCACTTGAATTGGCTCCAGTATCAGCACTTCCTCTCCAGCCTCCAGAGTATCATGGTCCATATTATGGTCCCACATCATCATCCTGGTCTGGTTGATGGGCACGTTCACTGGTACCATCCACCTCATACGAGCCAAACAGTATCTGAAACTGAGAAAAAGCTCCGAGGGGGGAGCATCACCATCCTCCCCAAGCCAATAGCTCAGAAATTCCAGAGTGCTTCCCCACTCAGCAAATACAAAGAAAGGGATCCTCTCATCCCAGTTGTTAGTATTGTCTATACCATAGGCTTGCATCATTGTCTTGAGGGCTTGATGTAATTTCTCTATTTCCCTTGAGATGGAGGGTGAGGCCATTGCAAAGTTAGGCTCTACTTTTAATTCCTTCAAAACATTTCTAAAAGACTTTGAGGTAAAGTTAGGCCCCTGGTCTTTTTGCACTGCTTGTGGAAAACCAACATGAAAAAAGAACTTCATCAAAGCCCTTAAGACTACATGAGCTGTTATCTTATGCAGAGGGACTGCTTCCAGGTACCTGGTAGTGGAGCAAATATTTGTGAGTAAATAATTATTTCCCATTCTGGTCCTTGGGAGTGGGCCAACGACATCCACTACCAGCTTGCTGAAGGGTTCACCTGGTGCTGAAATCGGCTGAAGGGGAACAGGTTTAATACTTCGACTAGGTTTCCCTATAATTTGAAAGGCATGATAGGTCTCAATATGCTCTCTGACAGTCTCCCACAGCTGAGACCATGGACATCGCCATCTTGGGACAAAACCCTTGTTCTCCTTCCATCGATACTGCAAATAGAGGTGAATTCTTTGTAAGAGTTTCCTCCCTGAAATGATAACACTTATTTAACTGTAAAATCTCTTCCTCAGCAACAGCGACATTTTCCTGCACAGAAATTAATTGCACCCTAGCAGGTGCAGCCTCTCTCACACTATTTAACTGATCCATTCTCCAATCATGCTCAGCTCTGGCTGGAACATCCTTTTCTTCAGTTGACTGCAGTTCAACATCAGAAAGCAGAGTTACCAAACTTAAGCCCTCACCATCCTCATGAGAAATACATGAAGACTGTTGTAGCATGATCATGAGCCATACTTCTCATGGTGGAACCATCAGGGAGAAGGTCTGGCAGGGTTTTCCTAGCCATTTCCTCCCAACATTTGGGACTTGGTTTCCCCCAAACTAGTTGTTCCTCACTGTCTAACAGGCCCATAACATTATTCCCTAATAAGAGGTCGACCCCTTCAAAGGGAATTTCATCTGAGATACCTACAGGGAGATAGCCAACTTGGTATGTAGATTCTACCCATAATTTGTGTACCGGTGTCCTTATGGTTGAACCCGTAATACCCTTCAACAATATAATCTACCCCAGTAGGTATCCTTAGACACTGGTAGCACTCCAGCACGTAGCAAAGAGTAGGTGCTACATCCATCTCTCAAGGACAATATGTTCTCAACTCTGCCTACATCCTTTTGCAAACCAACTGTGGACCTACTAGAAAATATACACATCCTGGGGTCTAGATCCAAAGGTTCCTCCTCACCTTGCCTTGAAGACCTAATGCAGGCAACTGGATGTATCTCTGCAGTTAGAGTCCTCTGGGGTGGTTCCTCCCTTTCCTGATCTCGCCGCCTTGACCAGCAAAACTTTTGTGTGTGTCCAGTTTTGTTACAGTAATAACAGATAAAACTCTTAAAGGTATTTTTACCATTTGGTGTAGGACTGGTACTGTTTACTCGAGGATCTGAAACATCTGATTGTCTAAGTAAACTTTGAACTCCAGCTGACTTACCTTTCCTTCTATTTAGAGGGCACCTCAGCCTTCATTTGTCCCTGAAAATTCTTGTCCCACTTACCTTTATGACCATAGGACTTGGAATAAGATTTAGAATGAGTGGGGAAATTTTCAGGAGCATGACTGTTTTTACTTACCAATTCCCTGCGAGCCAAGAATCGGTCACCTAGATCCAGTGCTTCTGAAAGATTATCTGGGTTTTTGTCCTCCAAATATTCTCTGAGGTCAACAGGGATTGTATTGTACAATTCCTCATGAACCATTAGATCTACTAAATTTGTTATAGTCTTTATTAACTCCTTTAGAACAAACCCATTTCTTAAAAAGGAACAGTTTCTCATTCCCAAACTCAGTTAAGGTCTGCCCATCCTGAAATTTTTGATTCCTGAACTTTTGTCTATTATTTCTCAGGTATCATTTGGTATGCAAGCAATACTTCCTCTTTAATCTTATCATAATCAGAAAATCTTGCCCCTCCAGAGTCTCTACTCTCTGGAATCCTTTACCCCACAAGTTGTGTGCGAACTAGGGTAGCCCACTTCTGTTTGGGCCATCCTTGCTCCAAAGCAAGTCTTCTCAAAAAAAGAAAAATATCTATCTGGTCACTCTCTGTAAACTTAGGGACAAAATTTGCAGCTTTAGTTATGTTAAAGTACTGCTCAGGCTCTTGTTCTGAACCTCCTAACCTTTGACATTCTTCCTCCTTAGCTTCATTAATTTCATTTCAGCCTCTAGTACAGCTAATTTCAGTCTCTATTCTCTCCATTTTCCATATCACCTGGAGTAGGTGATCCCTCATGTTCACTGTTAACAGGCATGTTTACTGATGAATTATTACCTTCTTCCCTGAAGCCTAAAAAATCTGAAGACTCATCTTCTGACATAGTTTTTATCTTTAAACACTTGCCTCTTCCTCCTCCTCCTCTTCCTCCTCCTCCTCTTCTTCCTCTTCCCCCTACTCTTCCTCCTTCTCCTTCTCCTCCTCCTCCATAGTGTAAATTACCAGGAGTCAGCAGCTGTCAAAATGACATATTGTCTCATTACTCATTCCCCCTCCGGCCTGTCAAAACAATGGGGTCGGATGCTGCTTCCCCTCCTCCATTCTATCTAATTATCTTTCTCCCTCATTCTATCTGTCTGTTTATCTCTGTCTCACAGGTACACATAAATACAAGTATACATAGTATAAATTACCTAGGATAACCCAAGAAACCCAGACAAAGTGCTATACTCTGCTTGAAGATGTGAGTAAAAGTGATGACGCAGTCTTGTGGCTCTCTGAGACAGAGAGCTAGATGGATAGACAGGGAGCTTGACAGACAGGCAAATAGACAGACAGAAATGTTAGTATACCAGCAAAAACAAAGGGAGGGCGATGTTCATCTCATCTTTTGGCATCAGCTCTACCCTCATTTACCCTCATCAAACGTCAGCACTTATCAGATGTTATCTCCCTTATCTTGTTACTGTCATGGGTGAACATTTATTATTACATATTATAATTATTACCTATTATTATTATTATGTATTATTATTATGTATTATATTATTATGTATTATTATTATTATGTTTTATTGTTATCATTACGTATTCTTCTTCTTCCTCCTCCTCCTCCTCTTCTTCCTCCTCTTCTTCTTCCTCCTCCTCCTCTCTTCTTCCTTCCTCCTCCTCCTCCTCTTCTTCCTCCTCCTCCTCCTCCTCCTCCTCCTCCTCCTCTTCTTCTCTTCCTCCTCCTCCTCCTCCTCTGCCTCTCCTCCTCTTGCCTACCTCCTCCTCTTGCCTCCTCCTCCTCTTGCCTCCTCCTCCTCTGCCTCCCCTCCTCTGCCTCCTCCTCCTCCTCCATTCTTGGAACAAGTTTGAAGAGCTTGTAGTTCATAATCACTATCACTATCATCACCAATGCTCACGTCTGAGTCTGGGATTTTGGAAAATAGGAGTTTCCTCTTTGATTCTGGTACAACTGAACGTGAACAAGACAGCCCAGCACCAGAGGTGGAAGGCTGTGGGTTGTCTGGGTTTTCCTCACTATTACCCATATTATGGTCATTAGTTTCGGTCAAAACCTCACCAGAACCTTGAAACTCATCTTCACTGTCACTTCCATCTGTATTAGAACTGTCACTGGGGAACAAAAGTGTCCCAATTCGCCGAGGAGTGAGGAACTTCTTACCGCAGGGCACAGTGGAAATTGTGTACTATGATGGCATTCCCACAATGCACCACTGGGTCCCAGATTTTTTTCCTACTGCGCACACCCACCACACAGACCCATTCTCTCACATCTAGGCTTATCAGCCTTTTCCTGCGAGATTTGAGGCCGCTATAATTTATGCGTACTAGTACGTCAAAAACCCCTACGCGTAAGACGTACTAGTACGACCAAAACCCTCAAAGGGTTAAGCATCGTAGTATAGTATGTGTGGGTGGGGCGGCCAGGAGGGCTACCACACCTGACTTGTTAAAGTAAATACTACTCACCTTTAGCCCTACATTAAGACTACAAATATTTTGAGGTAAATAATGAGTGTACTATGTGTGTATTTTACTTTTTAATGCCTAGTTCTGTTGCTAACTTAATATATGTTAGTGTAAACTTGATATCTGGCATTTATGTGCATTTATAAATGGAAAAAATGGAGTTCTCCTTTCCGACGAAGTCTGCTTTCCGACAGTAGCCTGGAACCAAACCTGCCGAATAAGTGGGGCCCTACTGTACAGGCTTTCGGTTTACTCACTTGGCAGGATGGTAGTAAATCCCTGGGTGGTTGCTGTCTACCAATGTATTACCTAAAATATATAAATAATAATAATAATACTTTTTATTTTAGCATGATACATGTTTGTACAAAGGAGTATAACAATTGGGTGTACATGGCAAAAGCACCTTTATATCAAACTTTTCAGGCAAAAAAAGATAATTAAGGGGTAAAAAGGCATAAACATGAAAAATTTGACAAAAAAAAAAGTATCCAAAACATTGGGATCCTCCCCAAAGATATATACACTGCCGAAAAATGCCCTTTCACACTGTCCCATTACCATTACCATACCTACCTATCTTTTGTGCTTGGGGGTCAATTTCGAAAAACCCCTGAACCCAATAATAACCCAACAAAAAGCAAGAAAAGAATAACACTCAATCCCATCCGGGAACCCCCCACCCCCCCCCCCCCCCCACCTTCATAATCTAAACTTACTCCCGTTCAGAACCCCATTTACTTGGCAACCTACATTACAGGCCTTAACCCTTTCAGGGTTCGGCCGACAGCACGGCTTACGGCCAGGTTTTTTGGGCGTACAGTAGCCAAAATTTCTAGCACCTTAAAAACTAGTGAAGAAGTGGTGGGGCCTTTCATATGAAAAAAAGGGTCTATTGGCAGGTGTGCATATAAAAAAATCCTGCAGCACACAGTGTTAATGAGAAAAAAAAAAATTTGACCGTTTTTTGGATTAAAAAAAGGGAAATTTGCACTAAAAATTTTTGTATGGTTTTATTGTTTACTAGTTTTTCCCGGGCTTTATTGTATAGAATGAAGACATATTACAGAAATTTAGTGTTTTGACTGGTTTTTAAAAAGTGAAAAGTGCCTTGAAATTGGCCAAAATAGCAAAATTTTGTTTTTACCGAAGTTAAAAATAAAAAAATCGAAGCATCCATCCGCAACTGGTGGTCTAATATTCTTTCCAAATCGCTATTTTATTTTTACCATTTCTACACAAATCAGTAGCTGCATAAAAGTAAATCTTCTATTTTTTGTGAAAAAAAAATTTTAAAGTGGAAAGCAAAAGAATTAAGAAGTGGGGGGACTGACTAAAGAACAGGGAAAAAATTTATTTTAGTGCCAGGAATGTCTTTCCTTTATTCTGGCCCCTTTTTGGAAAATTGGGCATTTTTAAAATTTGTGTGAAATGGAAAAAAATTGCTAAATTCGACCACTGTTTTTTGATAGTTGAAACATGAATTGGGGTTCTTTATCATTCGATAGAAATTTGAGTTCTAGCAAAAAGTTAGTTTTTTTTGTCGACTAGTGCACGGGAATTTGGGCCAAAAAATTGGGGTAAAAGGGGGCAAAATTGCCGTCGTAACTTTGTCGAGACCGCAAAATTTGGGAGAGCATAATTTTCCCAAAGTTTTTCCATCAAATTTCGTACTTTTGGTGTCATTATGATCGGGAAAAAGATTCTCTACTTTTCAAAGAAAAAATAATTTTTTTTTAATTTTCGGGGGACCCGGGGAAACAAGCTCTAAAGGGGGCCGGGCCCCTAAAAAGGGTTAAATTAAATATTAACCTTGCCTAAAATGCTTTTTTGATAGTTTGACAGGACCCACAGGCATAACACCAACAAAAAACTTTCCTACGACTTCCCCGGTCCGACTAAACCTTTTCAAAAATTTAAAGATTTCAAAGCCCTAAAATCTGGAAACCCACCGAAAACTCTAGAACTGCAAGACACATTTATCACCTTCAAAAAATACCCTTTGAAAACATTTACTCCCTGAACACCCCGCCAATAACTACATAAAACCTACCCGGGGCTCACACTTTTTCACCCCCATTTTACTAAAAGCACAGAAAAACGAATCTTAATCTTAAATTGATTCTAACTGTCAAAATTTTTGCCTGTGTACTCCAAATAGAAACTATGTATTGTCCCCAAAACAAAACTTTCACATTGCAAAACTCACAAATGTATTTATCACTTAGTTTTTAGTAATTACCCACAATTGTAAAAATTTTGGGGTTAAAAATTAACAAAGTTTCCCCAAAATCCTACCATGCTAGGTGTCCTAGGGGCCCCCCTCTGAAATTTAGTTTTAATTACATTAAACCATCAATAACCAAAATCTGAAACCCCCACATTAAAATCCTTAAGAGAAAAAAATTAAATTGATTGTTAAATGATATGCTTTGGGTAGTTAAAATGAATACAAGAAAACGATTTTTCATTATTTTCATGCTAATGGGTTTAATAAGTCGGGTAGAAAAGAATTCTTTTTGTTATTAACCCAAAGGGGGCACAAGGGAATATTAACATTGAAAAGGGTTTACAGATATTGAAAGTATATAATGACTAAAATGTTTTTACAATGTTATGATAGTGAGCAAATGCACGTATTTTTTACACTACACGGGTACATATGCATAAAAATTACATACATCGGGGCTTTCTTCTTTTTTTAAATAGTTCTTGTTCTTCTATATTTCCTCTATTTTTGGGGGGAATGGAAAAGAATCTTTCCCCCATAAGTCATGCTTGTCGTATGAATGACTAAAACGGCATGAGAAAATGGGCTAGAAACCCCCTTCTGCCATAAAAAAATACAAAAAGAAGAAAAAAATAAAACGGGTACTTAATGTGCGGGGGTGTATGTGGATGATAAAAAAGAGATAAATTTAATCTTATGAAAAAAAAAAAGTAGGGTGTCCTGGGTCTAAGCGAAAAAAATGAAGGGGGGGGTGAGTTTCATGGGGGGAAAATAAATGGGGTTATCAGGGTATCGAGGGGAATTATGCTAAGGGAAAGGTGTAGCAATAATTTGAAGGATCACTATGGAAGGGGCAGAGGAATATAATTATAAATTCAGGGTTATGTGGATTAAAAATAAGGGGCGGATCAAAAAGGGGGCATAATAAGTGTGTATATACCTGCAAAGAGGGGGGGTTTTTTTGGAGAGAGAGAGAGAGAGATTTTGGAGATGTTAACAAGTGTGAGAAACTTTTTTAAAACCCAAAAAGTAATGTGGTAGGGGGCCCCAAAAGCTAAAGTAGGGGCTTTATATTTATGGGGTTTGAGGATGCGGGTTTAGCCAGGGGCTGTTCTCTCTTAGCGTATCGTTTGTTTTTTTTGGGCAATGCTTTTATAGGATTTGGGGCTTGTATAGAAAATATTTAAAGCATTCGTCGTCTGTTAATTTCTAGACAGTTTTCCGTTGATGTTTTGTCATTGTATTGTGAAATTATTAATGGCGTCTCATTATGAAGGTAAATTTATAGTTTCCTGGGGTAAGTTACCTGATTGGTTAGAGAAAGGGAAGGTAGGGTCTGTGGTGTTACCTGTGATTATCCGTTTTAAAAGGGGAGTGGTATTGGTCCAGTGTGGTCTAAAAAAAAAACATAGTTTAAGGGTTCTTGTAGGTTTTGGGACTTTGGGAGCAGCAAGCAGTGCTCCTTGTGTTTGTGAATTCGTAATGTGGGCCTGGTCTTGCAGGAAATA
>NW_026472415.1:0-10803 GCF_026875155.1 Cherax quadricarinatus
CAAAACCCCCGGTATCCATAATCCAAAAGGATCCTAAACCTTGTACCCATAAATACAGGTTCCTTTTCCCCCCGGGACCAGTTTTCCTTTAACCAACCCCCTTTTTCCCCAACCGCAATCTTAATTAAACCGGCATTTTTTAAAAAACCGGTTTTATATACATAAAGGCCCTTTTTTAAAAATTTAACCCCAAGGCACCATACCCCCGCACCTTTAACTACCGGGCCCCTTAAAAACCCCGGTCATCCCTTTAACCCCCCGGAAATTTTTTCCCCCTTCCCAACCCTAAAACCGGACCCAATTACATTCCCCAACCCCCCCAGGGGCATCCTTTTCCCCAACCCGGAAAACCTTATATAATAAGGCCCCCATTAAAACCGGCCCAAAAACAAAGGGACCTTAATTAAAAAGGGCCTATATCCCTACCGGTTCCTATTCCCCCCCCCTTATTCCCCCAAACCCTTTTTTAATCCCAAAACCGGCATTTTTAACAAACCAGGGATTTATTCCAAAAGCACCTTTTCCACCGGGTCCCTTTTTCCCCCACCCGGTATTATTTCCCCCCTCTCCAATCCTAAGGTTTTTAAAACCCAAAGTCCCCCCAAAACACCCCCCCAAAAAATTTTCAATAACCGGTTTTTATTCCCAAACCCCCCCAAAAACCCCCCCCCCCTAATCCCAAAACCCCGGACCCAAAAAAAAAAACCCCAACCATAACAAAAGGGTTTTTATTTCCCCAAACCCCCATCCTTTTCCCAAACAGGTATTTAACCCCTCCCCCCCCCCCAAACAAACCGGCATCCTTTAACAAAAGGTCATTTTTTATCCCCCCCACCCAAACACCAGGCACCATTCCAAAGGTCATCCTTTGAAACCCGGTTTTTTTTCCTAAATTAAACCCCCCCAAAAAACCCACCCCAAAAGGCCCTTTTTTCCGGCATCCAAAAACCGTCATTTAATATAAAGGGCTCCTTTTTAAACCAGGTAACCTTTTTCCCCCGTCACCCCAAACCCGGCCCCTTTTATAAAAAAACCCCCAAACATTAAAAAGGGCTCCCTTTTTTAAAAGGCCCGTAACAATTTTTAACCCAACCAAAACCCTACAGGATTAACACTCCCAATTTTTCCCTTTTTCCCCCCCCCCCCACAAATCACCCAAACAATCCCCCAACAAACCCCCCTCTCCTTTTTTCACAAACCGGCATCCTTTTTAAAAAAGGATCAAACA
Organism: Cherax quadricarinatus; assembly: GCF_026875155.1. Taxonomy (NCBI): domain Eukaryota; kingdom Metazoa; phylum Arthropoda; class Malacostraca; order Decapoda; family Parastacidae; genus Cherax; species Cherax quadricarinatus. Next base: position 1,229 of record NW_026472415.1, read on the forward strand.
CACCGTCCCTTAATCCAACCCCCCCCAACCTTATCATACCCGGCTCCTTTACCCCAGGCATCCTTTCCCAAAACATGAACTGAAATTTCACTGACCATCTTTATAAGGGGTGTATGTAACTTTTTAGAACAACATTAATGTAAGTGTAACCCCATTTTAAATGTTGTGAATGTAACACATGTTCAACGTTGGGTTAACTGTACCAGTTCACTTTTGAAGGGTAATTTCATTTAAACCCCCCCCCTTTTTTTTTTTTCCGTAAAAACCCCCCCTTTGAAGGGTTAAGCCCCCTTTTAATGACCCCGGGGAACGACCTTTTAGTGGAAACCCACGTTTAATTACCAAACCCGTTGTGAAGGACCCCTTTTTTTGGGGGCCGCCTTTTTGGCAAACCCACTTTTAAGCCCACGGGCCCCCTTCTTTTTTTGGTTAAACCGCCCCTTTTAAAACCCTTTACGGGGTTTCAGTTTATTTGGGGGAACCCGTTCCCGGAAGGACCATGTCACTTTAAGGGGCCATTTTCGTTTTGAGGGGAAGGGGAAAAATTTTAAAAGGGGGGTTTTTGGGGGCCCCGGTTGGGTTCCCCCGTTTTTGGGGGGTTTTCCCCCCAAAGAAGGGGGAAACCAAAAGGGTAATGAGGGGGGTTAAGTAAGTCCGTTGTGGCCGTTCCGTTTGAAGGGTAATTTTTCCGGGAACTTTCCAGGACTTTTAAGTTAATTTTGGGTTTTTAACCTTTGGGGTTTTTGGGGTAAACCTGTTAAGGAACCCCCCCACGGGGGTTAAAATGTTTTTTTTTGGGGGTAACCCGCCGTTGGAAGCCTTTTGTTTTCCCCTGCCTTTAAGCCCCGTTGGGGGGAAAACCCGCCGGGGCCGGTTCAGGGAAAGGGAAAGCCGGGAATTAACCCGTTTACTGGGAAGTACCTTTCCCTTTTGGAAAACCCCCGGGTTTGGGCCCACCCGTTGCCGCGCCGCGCCTTTGCCCGGGCCCAACCCCCCCCCCCACATACCTACCCATGCCCCCAGCCACCCCCGCGGGAGTTAACCCCCCAGGCTCTCAATCGGGGGCTTACAGCACCCCGGCGCCCCCCCTAACCCACAATGCCAACCCCGGGTTACAATGGGTCAATGGCGGACTAGGAGGCCGCCCCGCCGGTCTTCCCGGGCCAATGCCGGACGCATAGCGTGCCACGGGTTTAGCGGTCTAATAACGGCGTCACCATGGGGATGGGTAATGCGGGGAGATACGGGGCCCCCCTCACCCCAACCCACCCTGCGGATTACGGGTAATGCACGGCGATACGGGGCCCAAGACGGTTACCGGGCTATGCCCAGGAGATCAGGGGCCCGGGCTTACCCGCCGGAACTGGGGGGAAGGGGCCGAACCCCATCGCGCGTTAAAACCGCGGTAATGCAGGCGAATAAGGGGGGGTCTCAAGGGTAAATAGGCTGGCGATAGATGGCGCACCCCGCCGGTTCTCCAGGCGCTAATGCAGGGATAAGGGGGTAATCGCCAGGGAACCTAGCTCAGGACAGCCCTCCCGGGTTTCACCAGGGTAAAGGGGATAGGGGCGGTCTGGGGATATGGGCCACCACGCCGTGTTAGGGTAGGGACTAGCCGGGGTACTTGCCGTGGATAAGGGGCCCCCCATCACCCCCCCCCCCACCACGGCGGGTTGAGCACGCACATGGCTACATTGCGGGGATCAGGCGGCGCGCGTTCACGGGTAAATAGCCCCGGCGATAGGGGTCAACCACCCACCCCCCCCCTGACCCCAATCCACACCGCCCCAACACCCGGGTTTAGGCGCATGGGGACCTAGCACCCGGGCCCCCCCTCCCCCCCCCGGAGTTCAGGCGCGAATGCGAAGGATAGGGGCCCCCCGGAGAGATCTGTAACGGCGTCACATGACCCGGGGAGGTTGACCTGCCGGCTAATGGCCACCCCACCCGCACCCGGGAATAGCGGGCCCACGGGTTACGACGCCGTAATAGGGGATCCGGGGCCAACAGCGCGGATCGACCCGACAGACGGTGACTTAACTGGCCGGATAGCACCGCCGACCACCGCCTGCCGGCCCGCCCCGGCGGTGCGACCGGGCTCAATGCTACCGTGGTAGGCGATAGCCGAGAGCTAGGCCCGAGCCCCCTTAGAGGCTAACCTGGGCTCCACTAGGTCGGACGGCCCCGTGACAAGCGGGCGGAACATGCAGGGATTAGTATCACTGGCCCGCCCCGGCCTTCCCACTCGTGAAGCCCCGGGGACCATGGGAGGTAGGGCGCAGGGTTCCAGGGTACATGGGGATGCGGCGCAACCAGGGCTCGGTACACTACGGGTAATCGGGGATAGGCGTACAAGGGTCGGTTACCCCCGCGGTATAAATGAGGGAATACGACCGCGCGCAATGGGTTAGGCGGATAAATCGAACCGGGATAGTCATAACCCCCCCCCACCCGCGGGGGGTGATCTCGCGGTTAATGGACGCGATAGGGGGGGTCCTCCGCTCCTGGACTAAACTCCCCCTGCGGGCACTCCTAGAGGGCACCGGGTTAACAGAATCGCGTAATGAGGGACTGACCAGGGGGCGTTTTCACGGGTAGCCCCCTCGAGCAAGACAACGCAGGGTGACAACCACCACACCACTCGGTTCAGCTGCGTGTTCGTGGTAAAGGCGTTGTGTTCGCCTGTCATCTCCGTGATCTCGCTTCGTGAAAACTGCTACCATGCTCTTCCTCACTGTTCCCGTGCACGATAACTACTGTACCATGTTCTCTGTTCCGTCCGAACTTTACATTGTTCACTCGTACCCTTTCGTGTAGAACTGAACGATGGCCCTCCTATTATGAACTGTATTCATATTCCCTGTTGTGAACTATACCATGTTCACTGGCGACGCAAACTCTACCTAAACATTAACCTTAAGTATTCTCTATGGGATAAACATTACGATTAAATGTCATTGTGTACCGCACTATTCAGTGTATAATAAATGCTATCATTTAAACATCACTGTAAATTACAATACAATAATTTTATAATTGTTGACGTTCACTCATTACATTACATAACAACATAACTTAATATCTGAGTAAGGCAGACGTACTGACCAGTGTGCAGGAGACACCACCTATCACTGTACATGACAACATAACATAGTATCTGAGTATACGAGAACCGCTACTGACAGTGTGCCTGAGACCACCTATCACTTTACATGAACAACATAAACATAATATCGGAGTAAGACCGAGTCGTACTGACAGTGTGCCTGAGACACCACCTCTATCACTATACATGGACAACAATAACATTAGTATATTAGTAAGACAACAGACGTACTGTCCAGTGTTGGCAGGAGACACCACCTGTCACTATACATGACAACATAACATAGTATCTTAGTAAGACAAAGACGTACTGACCAGTGTGCAGGAGACACCACCTATCACTGTACATGACAACATAACATAGTATCTTAGTAAGACAAAGACGTACTGACCAGTATGCAGGAGACACCACCTATCACAGTACAAGACAATATAACTAGATATCTTAGTAAGACAAAGGACGTACTGCCAGTGTGAAGGAGACCACCTATCAAGTACAACACAACATCATCATAGTATCTATAGTAAGCAGACGTACTGATCAGTGTGCAGGAGACACCACCTATCAACAGTGCAACACACATAACATGTATCTTAGTAAAGTCAGAGTACTGTCAGTGTTCAGGAGACACCACCTATCGCCAGTACAAGACAACATAACATGTATCTTGTAAGACAAAAGACCCGTTACTGACCAGTGTGCAGGAGACACCACCTATCACAGTACAACACAACATAACATAGTATCTTAGTAAGACAGACGTACTGATCAGTGTGCAGGAGACACCACCTATCGCAGTACATGACAACCTAACATAGTATCTTAGTAAGACAAAGACGTACTGACCAGTGTGCAGGAGACGCCACCTTAATTCTTTGTGTCAAGGGATCAAATACCCCCGGCTGTTAGTTATTATTCATCCCATAACGTTAATGTTTTATGTGCGGTAGAGTGAAAATTTTCTGATAATCCTGAAGAGGTTTGGATTTGGATAAGTGAAAATCTCTAGAATAGAGAAATACTTAACTAATTTTTTGAAATAAAGAATTCTAACCAAACTGGTCTTCCGTATTATAATTCATGATAGTAATTACTTTACCTTACCCAAATGTGTTTCAAACGAGTCAATTTTCACACCTTTCACAATGGATGCCTTGAAAATCCAGAAAACAAACACTCTACATCAGAATATTGAATTATACAAAGTTACTGAATTCCCTTAATATTGATCAAGCTTGATTTTTTCTTGCGTCCAACATTTCGATTTTATATTGAAAAGACAAACAATTTAAGCAACAGATAGGGAGAGTGTATATATGAATGGTACAAAATTGTGTATATTTTTGTGTATGTGGCACAGGGGGACATGTGTGTGTGTGTGTGTGTGTATACTCACCTAGTTGAGGTTGCAGGGATTGAGTCCAAGCTCCTGGCCCCGCCTCTTCACTGGTCGCTACTATTTCACTCTCCCTGAACCGTGAGCTTTATCATACCTCTGCTTAAAGCTATGTATGGATCCCGCCTCCACTACATCGATTTTCAAACTATTCCACTTCCTGACTACTCTGTGACTGAAGAAATACTTCCTTGTGTGTGTGTGTGTATGTGTGTGTGTGTGTGTGTGTCTGTGTATGTGTATGTGTGTGTATGTATGTGTGTGTATGTGTGTGTGTGTGAGTGTGTGTGTGTGAGAGAGAGCACTGTGCTACAGTTCATGTGTTTACGTCGCTGTGGGGATCAGTCTCGTCTCAGAAACACTGAGAGCACTCTCCTACCAAGTGAAAGTAATTACCACTTTTACTGTCACTGTCAAGCACCACTCAGGGAAATGTACTACCACTGACGTGTTTATCACTGCTGTTATTGCCACTGCTAGCACCACTGAGAGCACAGTGTTACTAGTATGTATTTGCAACTGTTGTAGTCACTATCAGCACTACTGAGAGCACTGTTGTCACCACTGATTTTTCTGCCCTTGTTATACCCTTCTTTACCACTGCTCTTATATTGACTTCAAACAATCCGCGGGGAATGACTCACGAAGCCAGAAAAAGCACTCATTGCTCTATATTATGAAATATTGGAGCCATTAACATTGTTACCATAACTCTACTCTCTCTCTCTCTCTCTCTCTCTCTCTATCTCTCTCTCTTCTCTCTCTTTCCTTTCTTTTCCATATTCTCGTGCATAAACAAATTCACTTACATGCTCGGGTCCTAGGTGTCAGGGACTCAAGACCAAGTCCTCCACGGTCCTAGAATTTTGGTCTAAATAAGCGAGTTTACAGTCCTTGATCTCAGGTCTACAGTGTTACCAAATGCAAAGAATTTCTAAACAAAATTTGTGTTTGTGACGTGACCTCAGCGTTGTGCTCGAATTGGATAACAATTCCACTGTACATAATGTTGAATTAGGTCGCAAGGTGCAGAAAAGAATTTATTGGTGATAACGTGTCGCCTCATGTAAAGGTTTTTTATCCAAATCTGTGACAATGGATGGGAGGGCCTGAGAGCTGAAAACTTCCCTGGCCTTTTAACACATGTTTGGCGTGAACTCACGGAGTAAACCTTTCGGTTAATTCACAAGTATCGGTCACCCACCTCACTTACGGTTCTCACTCCGGCCTATATATTGCTCAGGCGGCTTGATCTGCAAGTGAGAGATTGTCCATGTCAAGTTTCCTTCATGCTTTGCAAAGAATTTCATAATTTTATGCCCAAAGTACGATTAACTAAGGAGAAAAAGTGAAATAGAAAAAGGAATGTTGATACGTGATAATATAGTGTATCTTTACATTAAACAAAGTGGTCAACAAAAGTCGTAAATATCTTGGCTGGAATAATTCACAATTAATCTAAACACAGTAGAGAGAACTGTAGATAAAGTCTCTTTGTGTATTATATCTGCTTGACAAAGGTTTCAAAACAAACCGAAAAGTCGAAGGAAGTTTCTTTCCCTTTCAAAGCAGAAGTTCGTAGTGAAATTTGTATAAGTAAAGTTCAGTCTCTTGTATTTATAGATTTAAAAAGGTCATATGACAGGGCGTAGAGGGAGACAGTGTTGCTAGTGTATTGTTAACATATGTACACAAGAAAGATATAAACAGTCATTACAGTATAAACACCAGACATACACACAAAACACACTGCATACAAGAGTAAAAGAAGGTATACATAAACATACATATATATGCCTTAGTATTATGCAGGAAAATCCCACAGCATGAAATAATTTATATATGAAACATTAATAGTAGAACAAATGTACAATGAGTGTCGTTCTTTCCATGGTAGTAAGGCTTGACGAGTTACTTCTGTCTGGATTGTCTTCTGGACTCACTGTTCCAAGTGAGTCCAGGAAGTTGTAATTATAGGGCACAAATTTTTGTTGTGCCTTCCCTATGATATGTATATTTTTTGTATATACTGATATTTAACCCTTGTGTTATTATATCACATACAGACAGTGCTTCGTGGATTGGCTGCTCTTGTAAGTTAAGGTTCCTCTCTTGAGGAAAATGTTGTGTTTGGGGTTCAAAAACTTCAACGTCCCCTCATTATCTTTCTTTCTTCGTTTACTGAAACATTTTTATAGCCGAGAGGTGATGGACCTGTACAGTATATTACAGTATTTTTTTTTAAAAGATCATTAGAAAATTTTATACATATATTTTTATTTATTTTATTCATTGAAAATCAGTTATTCACGTCTAGATCAGATGTTTAACTTTATTATCAACACTTGTACAAAATCATAGAAGATCAATTTTAAAGAATTTGTTCTTAACATATGCTAAAATTATATTATTATAGGTTTTAAGGAAGAAAAATATAAACTTACCAAAAAGTAAGAGTATTACTTTGTTGTCTTACTTTTCTATATTTTTCTTGATTTTCAGAGGACTGAAGAAAGGCAGGACTCGCCGTCTGTATTCACATGGTCTCCTCTGCGTTCCAATATTCTTACTGGAAACCTGGGAAATTGACGCCAGCTCCTGTGTTAAAGAAAGCACAGTATTGACGTAGAACATTTTCCATTTCCTCTATGTCTGGTTTTGAGAACGAATTGTCTAATTTTTTAGTCAGGAGAGGATTGATTAAATATTTACTTTTATCCTGCTACTGATATTATGGAAAATATTGTTTCTTTAGGAGTCGGTGAGTTGTGTTTTTATTGAGGTTTGGCACTCTAGACTTAGTACTAAACTTTCTTGGATGTAGTAGTCAGGATGCACAGCTTTTTCTGACTTTTTGGTTTTTACTGGAAACTTCTTGTACAAACAGTTTTGGCCAGCAATCCCTGAATATCTTAGGAGTAAAACTAACACTGTTCTTTCTTAACTTATTTAGAGTGATTGCTGAAATAATTGTCAAAAATTTGATGTGTTTGACGGCTCTCTATAAACAGTGAGCTGGTTCTTATTTTCTTGTTAGAGCTCCTTGTCTATCTGACTGATATTCGTTGCTCTTCCTCAAGAATGTTTGCCTTGTGCTGTTTTGCTTTTCTTTCTGTGTTACCATTTTCCGGTGTATGTTTTCTCATAACTCTTCCTGTTTTACCAAACCCATAAACTAGTGAACAGAAGCAATTTTTTATCTTGTCTGTAACTTTCAGTTACAGCACAACTTTGTAAGCAGTGACAAGCAGGTCTGACATATACACGTTGTAAGTGTTTTGATTTCGCGTTTCATTTTAATTTTTGTAATTGGGGCAATAATATCAAACTGAGAAAACAGATAATATCACTATATTCTTATTAACCTGAAAGGCTGAATATTTTTCATAATATTTTTTTATTAACACATCGGCTGTCTCCCACCAAGACAGGGTGGCCCGAAAATTAAAAACTTGCATCATTCACTCCATCACTGTCTTGCCAGAGGAGCGCTTGCATTACAGTTATAAAACTGCAACATTAACACGCTTCCTTCAGAGTGTACGAACTGTACTCCTCACCTCCAGGAGTCAAGTACAGCCTGCCAGTTTCCCAGAATTTCTTCATAAATGTTACTCTGCTCACACTCCAACAGAATGTCAAGTCGTGAAAACCACTTGTCTCCATTCGCTGTGTAACACACTCACGCATGCTGGCTGGAAGTCTAAGTCCCTTGCTGACAAAACGTCCATTACCCTCCCTTCAACCCTTCCTAGACCGACTCCTACCCAGCCTTCCCTCCACTTCAGATTTAAACATTTGGCACCCCAAACTTACCTGTCACACCCTCTCTAAATGTTTCTCCCACTTTAGCATTTAAGTCCCCTACCACTATTACTCTCTCACTTGGTTCAAAAATTCCTACACACTCGCTTAACATCTTCCAAAAACGCTCTCCTCTACACTCCTCTCTTCTCCAGGTGCATACACACTTATTATGACCCACTTTTCGCATCCGACCCTTATTTTATTCCACATTATCCTTAAATTTATTGTGAGGGAAAAGTTCAATAGATAGGAGTAGCGATGGAGTATATAGTAACAATAGTTTCATTGCCGGCTACTTGTTAAGGTAGGGTAAGTCAAGCTCCCGCTATTCCCGCCTTTTTTCCCCCTCCCCGAAAGTGATAGTTTGACTGCCGGCTGCTTAAGGTAGGGTCAGTCTAGCTGCCGCTATCCCTTCCCCTCCTTCCCCCTCCCCCCCGAAAAGTGACGTGTGGGGCTCCGGTACAAACAGTAATCACTAGACTCACAGCTCCCAGCACTACTGTAAGTACATGCCTGCCTTGTATTCTAGTGGATTTAAATTTGGGTTTAAAGCTTCACTTTTGACAAATTAATAAACTTAGTCCTTTCAGTCTTGCTCTAGGTTGACTGTTGTAATAATCACCACATCTTTTAGTATTGTTACTTATCATGGGGAGTGATTTCTTAAGCAGTGGGTAACCTGTCTAAACTTTTCAGCTTGGATGACAGAGGGTCACCTGCCAATCACGAGCAGAACTGATGGAGATGAACTAACGTCCTGAACTTCCCCTTTTGGATTTAATTACCTGTGCACCTGTATGAAGTAGCAGGATATAACCCCTCATCATTGCAGTGGAAAAAACCTGCTTTCCTATCATCTAGACTGAGTATTCACGGGTAGACCCCTGTGAAGAACGAGCCGGTGGGTTGTCATCAACACCTGCGACCCCCCCCCCCCCCCCATCATCGGCAACGGCTACGATTTCAACAAAAGCAGTGTCCACCAACACCAGACACCCCTATATATATTAGCGTTGAATTCAGTTACATTTATATTTTTTACTTTTCCATTTTCTTTAATGTAGGATTAATATTTCATAAATTTTAAATGTTTTATATTTTCTATATAATAGTGTTGTTTGTCTTATTTTTTCTTTTTCTATTCACTAATTTTCCTGAGGAGGGGCCAGCCTTGGTAATAACTGTCTAAGTTGTAACGGCTAATAGTCTTCACATTTTTGCTTTATATTCCTTTTTAATTCTTCCAAACTGATCATTTTTTTATTA
>NW_026472416.1:0-10374 GCF_026875155.1 Cherax quadricarinatus
TTAACCCCACTTTAAATATTAACGAGAAATAAAGATTTTTTTTCTTTTTTTTAATTTTTTTAATTTTTTTTGTGCAGGTTACGGTGGCATGGTGGGCCCCTTCTGTTTTTTTTTGGGCGGTTCTCCCTCGCAGCTGCTCTACTAACAACCTTTTTTTCCCGGAACAAAAAGGGAAGATCTGCCAGAGATGGGGAGGATGTGAGGCTGGGGATCATTGTTACCATGACACATAAGGGCGCAGTTATACTTCACAATTTTGAAGAAATAATTTTTAGGGCGATATGTATTGTTGGGTTGGGAAGCGGGGTTTGTAAATGTTGCATGGGGATGTCCTGGGGGTAAGGTGTAAATTATACAGAAAATCCGTAGTTTGCAAATTAGCGGAGGTGGGGGGGTTCTAAAAAGGATTATTCAGAGGTTGGGGATGGTTTGTTGAGGGGGGTTTGGTCATTGAAGAAATGGAGCAAAATAGGATGACTTGAGGGTGCATAAATCTGTAATGGGGGGGAGAGCAGAGTGGGGGTTGTCCTGGGAAAAAATAGGGGGAGGAGAGAAAGGGGCTTATGGCAAGGGGGTTTGGATGCCAGGGGTGGGTGTGGGGATGCTAGATAGAGTGAGTGAGGCAAATGGTTTCGGGACCTACGAGCTGTTAAAATGAAAGGAGTAACTTTTTGTAAAGGGGATTCAAGAATGACTGGCAGACTTATTCTGAAGGGGGAAGTACAGGGGCCTGCACTCTGAAGGATGGCGGGGGGGATCAGCGAACCATTGTATCCAAAAGCCTCTGACAAAGAGTGTATGTGAATGATATAATAATAATAATAAAATAATAATAATAATAAAATAATAATAAAAATAATAATAATAATAATAATTCTTCATCTACAAATCTTTCAAGGCATGCAGGCCTAGCGTACCAGTGACATACTACTATATAGAAAGGCTGTTTTTTTATTCATACTTTTCAGGCAAATTACAACGATGTATCCCTACCCCCAGAAAAATCTGTTATCCTCTAAAAGGTAAATCATTCATTGGTTCGTTTTATGTAATAACAAAACTGAAATTGCTCTCTATCAGAAAATTAATAAACATATAGCATGAATAAAAATATTCAATTCTTTTGTAATTTTTGTGAACTCCTAAATTTAAAATTTCACTCACCTAAGGGCATATAGAAAAATTACACTAATAGTTATTCCCTTTTTTTAATCTTAATTAGTCTTAAGTTTGTCTGAAATCTCTGATTTTAAAAGGGGCTTTTGGCACGTACACCCAAATGTCATATCCTTTGTACAAACTTTGATCATGCTGAATAAACTTTTTATTCTTATCAAATTTAGGCAATATTTTACCCAGGATGCGACCACACCTGTCGACTAACACCCAGGACCCCTTTTACTGAGGGGGTGAACAGGACAACACTAAAACTACGCTCACATCAGCCAGGACCTAAAATTAACCATTACATTTAAGAAACCATGTTCGGTAAAAACTGTTTTGTTGTGGACTTAAAAATTGGGTTTGACTTGCTGAAATACGGGGGTCTAATACAGTTAACGTTAAGCATAAACAAAAATCGGTATAATTATTCCAAAAAACTTGCGATACCACTACCCAAATTTTCTTTTGGGGTCACTTGATGCGCAAAATCACACACAACACTTGCCTAACTAAGAAACTACACGGGCCATTAGAATCTAAAAAAAGACAGTATATTAGCTGGGGGTTTGGGGATGACTCTTATCTTCCCCTTCACATACTTTTCTTGATGTCCTGCCAATTCTTGTTTCTGCAATGTGGGGCCCAAACTCCATTAAACCTGGGAAAAACGCCGAATTTCTGAAAAAAAATTCAAAGTGTTTCTCACCAACTAAATTCAACTGATATCCTCCCTCTCCCCCCGGCGCAACGCAGATCAGCCCCACTAAAGGGTCAAATCAGCATTATTACACTTATTCAAATATAAAAAATTTAGAGATTAAGACACATGGCAACATCGGGTATCTTTAGTTCTACTGTCTTTAAGTTATGTCCTAAATTTGTATTGATAAAGCCACTGGGTGGCGAATCGTCTACAATAAAGATACCCAGATTTGCACATGTTCTTAAATCTATCTTGTCGGTATTTTATACCATTCGTACACAAATTGTCAACACTGCAACATAATTAAACTTAAATTTGAGGACATTACAATACCTTCACCTACGACAATACATACTACAACCCATCCTTTGGAAGGACCCTACTTCCACTGGGAATTCCCCCTTAAAACCCGTGAATATGCCCTCGTCTGCACACCCGACGTTAATATGTAAGCGCCAGGCTCCTTTCTTCTGCTTCAGAAAACTCCCACGGGCTATGTGCTCTTCGCACCTACTCCAGGTTTAGGGACTGATTACCTCTCTTCTGTACATATTTTTTACTGTCTTCAAATTATTCCCAGATTTTTATTGATAAAACCACTGGATGGCGAAACGTCTACAAAAAAGAACCCAAAAGTTGACATGTTCTTAATCCATCTTTTCGGTATTATATACCCTTTGTACACAAAAAATTTATGACTAAAAATTTTTGGGAAAATTTCATCAAAATTTTTTTACATGGGGCTTTTTTTAAAAGTAGTATGTCATTGAGTCAGGTAAGCAGGTATACCTTGACATGTACGGTATTTGTGAAATAAAAATATTTTTTATAAATACAGATGCCACACGCTAGTGAAGTGCCTTATCCAAGGAAACCCGGGGTAACTACTGAATATTACATAACAGAAATTCAGAGACCCTTACTAAAAAATTTTAAAGGGAGACAAAATTGCAGCACTAAAAGAATTCCCCAGGTTTGGGAAAAAGGAAGAGGTTTTAAAAGGAAAAAAGGAAGGACTATTTCTCAAAAATCGAGGGTACAAGAATAACCCCATAAAGCCCGGCAACAACTAAAACACTTGGGGTATAGCCATAAACCCAAGATAGATCTAACTCTATAACTATTTAAAAGACAAGAACACCAATAAAAAATCGTTTTTTTAAAGACATGTCAGCATGGTTAGCTGGAAAAAAAAAGATGGTGGAGGGACGGGCTGTCTTGGACAGTGCTCCTGAGGAAGCAGTGTGTCCGGGGGAAAGTGCTCCTGAGGGTGCAGTGCTGTCCGGAGGTGTGCTGGGGGTGCTAGTTTTTGTCCTAAGGAAAGTGCTCCAAAGGGTTCCTAGTGAGTCTTAGAAGATAAGTCGTGAGAGCACTAGTGTTGTCCTGGAGGACACGAAACAAGTTATTCAGTCCACAGAGGTTCAAAATAGTGACATTTGGGGAGATGGTCAAAATGGGATGAGGTCTCAGGGAACGTGTCGACACACTACCAGCAAAAGGGGTGGAAACACTAGCCAACGGGGATAAAAGAATTGGAAACGGGAAAAATAATGCACAGCATAAAAAGCGCTACAAAAATCCTAGAAAACAGAATTACGTCTTGTAAATCTATGCTGGGTATCTGCGGGGCAGGGGTATATTGGAAAAAGGGGGAATGCCCCTTTCCATCCCAAAAAAGGCCCCCACAGCAACAGGAGAGTGCAACTTCCCTCTTTCCCCAACTTATTTCACCAAAAATGTGTACCACAACCCATAAAAAAAATGCTAAAATGCAACTCCCGGACATCACTAAAGGGGGATTAGAAGACACAACCACCCAAACATAGAAACAAAAAGGGGACCACAACCTTCCAGGACAGGTTTTTTTTGGGGCCAGAAGGGAAAAAAAATGGCAAAAAATAAATAATCCTACACCACCTGAAAACACTTCTGGCAGGGGGCAGGGACATTGGCCTTTCCCCCAGAACAACAGAACTAAAACCCCAGAAAATAAAAAACCCTAATTCCCACAATATGACATTTGTCTTTCAAACATACGGGGGTCAAAAGCCGAAAAAAAAACAACAAAATTCCTTTCATCAAGGGACTGCTTACGGACCAAATGCAATGTTTGCGCATTCACAGGACCCCCTTAAAGGATATTATGAAAAACGAAATATGGATCCCGGGGTTATAACCTTTTCCCGATGACAGACTAAAGGGGAAATAAGGGGGGGGGGGGGGTTTGGGCCCTTTTAAATGTTTTTCGAGTCGCTCATTTGCCAAAATACAAAACACCTCAAATGAGTGAATTTTTGGGGTAAAGATCGAAAACAAAAACCCTTGCTCTGGGGTAGTATACAAGCCCCCTTCAGATCAAATTCCCCAATTCCAGGGGAACTTGAGAAAATTTTACCCCCTGTCTGGAAAATTTTTCCAACCCTGCCTCAAAAAAATCTTATACTAGGAGATTTCGACTTGAGACACCTAAAATGGGGAGTATGCAAAGTTTAGCAAGGGTCACCCCCGGGGGCGCTCAAGAAAATTCACAAAAACACAAAAAATTAAATCTCTGCCCAAAAAATTCACCCTTAAAAAAGCTGGGAGCCTACAAACTAGAAAAAATTTTTAACTTACAACTTGTTCTATGGGGAAAAGTTCAACTTTTACCCGATACAAAAATGGGAAGACAGGGTAGGACAGGGGGGCCCCACCACAAAAAGTTAAAACATCATGAAAAAATCTCCTCAGAAATTATTAAATCAAAAACATCCCAATGGACCAAGTAAAATGTCCAAATACAAGCGGGAAATATTCAAAAAGGGTCCAAAATTTGCCTTTTTTCTGAATTCTGTGGTTTTAGTCTCTCAAACCATTCATTAAAAAAGGGGGGAGAAATGTAAACTGAAAGAAGAACCTTTCCCTCCTTAAGATCCCAGCTGTGAAATGGGGCAAATTCCCAAAAAAAGGGGAACCAGAAATTTTAAATTGCAAATTTTTCAAAATTGTAAAATTTTTAAAACGGGCCAGGAAAACTAAACCTGGGGTTAAAAAAATCTTCTTTTTTTATCCAAATCTAAGGGAAAAAACAAAAACCCTATTGGGTCACTCTTGGGGGATGCTCACAGAGATACCCAAAAAATGATGGATACAAGTCCCCAATTGACTGGAGATTACCCCCACCCTCCGTCCTAAGATTTTTTTTTTGAAAGAAAACCCCCCTTTGGCAAATTCCCCCAAATTTTTAAAACCCCCAAAAAATTGAAGGGCAATTTGAACGCCCTTTCCCCTCTCCCCGGAAATTCTGGCTCCTTTCTCAAAATGAAGATTTTTGGTTTTCCTTAATTTTTAGGGGGGGGATGGGCAATTTATCCCAAACCCCCATAAAAAAACAGAAAGCCCCACTCCACAAAGGTGGCAGTAAAGAAATTGCAAAAAACTACAGACCGATAGCACTAACATCCTATATCATAAAAATCTTTGAGAGGGTTCTAAGAAGCAAGATCGCCAACCATCTAGATACCCATCAGTTACACAACCCAAGGCAACACGGGTTTAGAGCAGGTCGCTCCTGCCTGTCCCAGCTACTGGACTACTATGACTAGGTCCTGGATATTGTTGAGGATAAACAAAATGCAGATGTAGTATACATAGACTTTGCGAAAGCTTTCGACAAGTGTGACCATGGTGTAATTGCACACAAAATGTGGGATAAATGAATAACGGGAAAAATTGGTAGATGGATCTTCAACTTCCTGACAAAGAGTAATAGTGAATAGAGTAAAGTCCCAGGCAGCCATGGTAAGAAGCTCTGTTTCACAAGGCACAGTACTCGCTCCCATTCTATTCCTTATCCTCATTTCTGACATAGAGATGTAAGCCATAGCTCCGTGTCTTCCTTTGCGGATGACACCCAGATCACCACGGCAGTGACCTCCATCGAAGACACCGCGAGACTCCAAGCAAACATCAACCAAATCTTCGAATGGGCCACTCAAAACAATATGAAGTTCAATGAAGAGAAATTTCAGCTACTCAGATATGGAAAACTTGAAGAAATTAAAAATGTGTCAGGATATATCACGAATCCTAACCATACAATAGAACGGAAAAGTAATGTGAAGGACCTGGGAGTGATAATATCAGAGGATCTCATCTTGAAAGACCACAACAATGTATCTACCTCATCTGCTAGGAAAATGATAGGATGGATAATGAGAACCTTCAAAACTAGGGGCGCCAAGCCCATGATGATTCTCTTCAAATCGCTTGTGCTCTCTAGGCTGGAATACTGCTGTACACTAACGGCCTCCTTCAAAGCTGACAAAGTTGCAGACCTGGAGAGTGTACAAAGAACTTCCACAGCACACATAAGTGTGATAAGGCACCTAAACTACTGGGAACAGTTGAAGGTCCTTGATCTGTATTCCCTCGAACGAAGGCGAGAGAGATATATGATAATATACACTTAGAAGGTCCTGGAGGGATTGGTACCAAACCTGCACACGGATATCACTCCACATGAAAGCAAAAAACTCGGTAGGAGATGCAACATTCCCCTGATGAAAAGCAGGGGCACCACGAATACACTGAGAGACAACACAATAATTGCCCGGGGCCCAAGACTGTTCAATTGCCTCCCAGCATACATAAGGGGGATTTCCAATAGACCCCTGGCTGTCTTCAAGAAGACCCTGGACAGGCACCTAAAGTCAGTACTTGACTAACCGGGCTGTGGTTCGTATGTCAGCTTGCGACTTTCCTCTAGCAATCTTCACCAGCCAACTATAGCGATAACATAGCATTTGTTGTGGTGGAGACAGAAAAAATCTAGAAGAGCTAAATACAGTGATCTATAAACCTTCAGGCTGTAAATAAGGGTTGAGGTCTCGACCGTTCGTCATTGTAGGAGCTGCCAGAAATCACCGTTTCTTCAACACGCAAGTTATACTTTTGTATCACTCTAATCACATATTACTCGGTTAAATAATTTCCAGTAGTTCCTTCATGTGTTAGCCAAATCACCGACCAGATATGTTTTAATAAGTGCTTCACTGATCAGATACTGCTGGTTCCGAATCCTCGACCGGTTTCAAATGGATTACATTGGAAAATAAAAGGGACTATAAACAGACGGGGTTTTAGGCGCCCTTATAAAACACACAAACCATAGCTACTAAAGCAATATCTTAGAGCAGTAAGCTTGTCCAAATATACAAGCACATATACAAATAAAATACAAATAGCCAGATCTTTACTTTAAGGAGGTTATTAGTAGAATATTAATGAGGTTATTAGTAGAATTACAGTAAATCAACCATTAAAATCACATTATGAAAACCTGTGTGGTCTGCAACCAAACAAATAAACGAGCTTCCACATGGATTTTATGTAGCCTTTGTGGAAATTGGTGTCACGCCCCCTGTGCAGATATCCAAGAATTATCTACAAGAGGTGTTAAATCAGGGAAGTGTTTTTGGGTATGCCCAAATGAGATCAATCTGTGGACTAAAATCACATTGGTATTAAAAGAGGAAAACATCAAAGCAGCCTTCTTAGAAAACCTGGAAGCATTCTATAACAGATGGGAAAATAAAAAGTCTGGGCAGGATGGTGCTATCACCTTTGGTGCGGATGATGTCATGGCTGTCAGTAACTGTTTGACTGGAGGTGCTGGCTACGTAGTCAGGAACTGTAAGGCAGGAGGTGCTGTCCTGGTAGACAGTAACTGTATGCATGGTGAAATGAATATAAATGGCCTCGAGGGAGACAGGAGCTGTAGTGGGGAAACGAGTGTAGTCAAGGACAAGATAAAACCAATATTACAAACTAGTAATACCACAGGAGATAGCAAACAAGGGGACTCCACTAGCAATAGTGAGGATATATTACCAGAAACAACTGGTGAGAGCTCCATTGTTAGCACTAGTGAGGATAGGAATGAGACAGGAAAACATGCACCAACAGGGAATACAGTCACAGAAACCCAAGGCAAACGGAAACCAAGCCTGTGCACATACTATGCACTTGGTATCTGCTGGCATGGGAAATCTGGAAAAACAGATGGGACGTGCAACTATGACCACCCTAGAAAATGCCGTGCCCATATGACAACAGGAAAATGCAAACTCCTTCCTGTAAGCTTTTTCACCATGAAATGTGTCCCTCTTCAGTACAGGAAAGACTCTGCTATAACTTATATTGCCAGGCACACCATCTAAAGGGAACAAAAAGATACAAAACATCCAGACCATGGGAAAGCCTGGGTAGCCACAGCCACTCAAAAGGGAGAGATTTTTTAGTACCTGGAAGGAAAAAAAACTGGCAGGAAATGGCAGAAATCGTACACCAAATACAGTCATTTATGGAGTGGAATCACAGTCGATGGCCTCCACTCCAAACCAACAGATACAGATATTAGTGCCGGAAAAAAAGTCCTCCCCAGTACCACCAATACCACCAATCAGATGACATTCTTCTTTGCAAATATACAGGGTCTAAAGCCAGCAACGAACAACAAAATGCCTTTCATCCGTGGACTGCTTGCAGAGGCAAATGCAATGTTTGTGGCCTTCACTGAGACCCACATAAAGGATCACTTGGACAACGAAATATGGATCCCAGGTTACAACCTATACAGATGTGACAGAGTGAACAGGCAAAAGATTGGGGGGGGGGTTGGCCTGTACATCGCAGAGTCACTTGTTTGCACAGAACTGCTTAATGCCTCAATGATGTAGTTGAAGTTTAATAGCGGTAAAGATCGAGAACCAAATCTACTCATTGTGGTAGTCTACAAGCCTCCGGATGCAACATCCCAGCAATTCCAGGAACAGCTGTTAAAAATTGACCACTGTCTAGAAAACTTTCCAGCTCCTGCACCCAACATCTTGCTCCTGGGGGATTTCAACTTAAGGCACCTAAAATGGAGGAATATAGCAAATAATGTTGTTGCAGTGATAACACCAGGAGGCAGCTCTGACGAGAACTCACACACACACGAGCTTTTAAATCTTTGCACAAAATTCAGCTTAAACCAGGAAATAATAGAGCCTACTAGACTGGAGAATACACTGGACCTCATCTTCACTAACAATGACGAACTGATACGAAATGTCACCATATCAAAAACAATATACTCGGATCACAACATAATCGAGGTTCAGACATGTATGCGCGGAGTCCCAGACTGACAAAATGAGATCAGTCACGAAAAAGCCTTCACCATATTCAACTTCAGTAACAAGAACATAAAGTGGGACCAAGTAAACCAAGTCCTAAATGATATAAGCTGGAAAGATAGACTAAGCAACACAGACCCCTAACTTATGCCTAGAACAGATTAACTCTGTGGCACTCGATGTATGCTCAAGGTATATTCCTTTAAGAAAAAGGAGGAGTAGATGTAAAATAGAAAAAGACAGGCGCTCCCTTTACAGGCGACGGAGAAGAATAACAGAGCGGCTAAAAGAGGTCAATATATCTGCAATGCGTAGGGAGACACTGGTCAGAGAAATAGCAAGCATCGAACTTAAGCTAAAGGAATCTTAAAGGAGTCAGGAATCGCGGTAAGAACTAAATGCCATAAATGAAATCGAAAGAAACCCAATTTCTTTTCGTATGCCAAATCAAAGTCGAGAACAACATCCAGTATTGGGCCCCTACTTAAACAAAATGGGTCTTACACAGATGGCAGCAAGGAAATGAGTGAGTACTCAAGTCCCAATATGACTCAGTTTTTAGCATGCCGCTAACCAGACTGAGATTCGAAGATCTAAATGAATTTTTTATGAGGGAGCCACAGAATTTGGTAAACACGAGCCTATCTGATGTTATATTGACACCAAATGACTTCGAACAGGCGATAAATGACATGCCCATGCACTCTGCCCCAGGGCCAGTCTCATGGAACTCCGTGTTCATCAAGAACTGCAAGAAGCCCCTATCACGTGCTTTTACCATCCTATGGAGAGGGAGCATGGACACTGGAGTCGTCCCACAGTTACTAAAAACAACAGACATAGCCCCACTCCACAAAGGGGGCAGTAAAGCAATAGCAAAGAACTACAAACCGATAGCACTAACATCCCATATCATAAAAATCTTTGAAAGGGTCCTTAGAAGCAAGATCGCCACCCATCTAGATACCCATCAATTACACAACCCAGCGCAACACGGGTTTAGAGCAGGTCGCTCCTGTCTGTCCCAACTACTGGATCACTACGACAAGGTCCTAGATGCAATAGAAGACAAAAAGAATGCAGATATACACAGACTTTGCAAAAGCCTTCGACAAGTGTGACTATGGCGTAATAGCTCACAAAATGCGTGCTAAAAGAATAACAGGAAAAGTTGGTAGATGGATCTATAATTTCCTCACAAACAGAACACAGAGTAGTAGTCAACAGAGTCAAGTCTGAGGCGGCTACGGTGAAAAGCTCTGTTCCACATGGCACAGTACTCGCTCCCATCTTGTTCCCATCCTCATATCTGACAAAAGACAAGGATGTCAGCCACAGCACCGTGTC
>NW_026472417.1:0-11827 GCF_026875155.1 Cherax quadricarinatus
CCTATAACCATCAAGGAATTAAGGCCGGGGGCTGGGGTTGAGGCTCTCGCTCACAGGGGTGAGGGCCTGGGTTCGATTCCCAGCCAGAGTAGAAACATTGGACGTGTTTCTTTCCACCTGTTGTCTATGTTCCCCATCAGTAAAATGGGTACCTGGGTGTTAGTCGACTGGTGTGGGTCGCATCCTGGGACACTGACCTAAGGAGGCCTGGTCACAGACCGGGCCGCGGGGGCGTTGACCCCCGGAACTCTCTTCAGGTAAACTCCAGGTAAACCATACAAGAAAGTTATAAGGAACCCATGAGTAACCATACCAGGAAGTTATGAGGGACCTGTGAGTAACCATACAAGGAAGTTATGAGGGACCTGTGAGTAACCATACAAGGAAGTTATGAGGGACCCATGAGTAACCATACAAGGAAGTTATGAGGGACCTGTGAGTAACCAAACAAGGAAGTTATGAGGGATCTATGAGTAACCATACAAGGAAGTAATGAGAAACCTGTGAGTAACCATAAAAGGGAAAAAGTTATGGGGACCTGTAAATAAAAAACCATACAAGGAAGTTATGGGGGAGCTGTGAGTAGCCATACAAGGAAGTTATGAGGGAGCTGTGAGTAACCATACAAGGAAGTTATGAGGGACCATGAGTAACCATACAAGGAAGTTATGAGGGACCTATGAGTAACCATAAAGGGAAGTTATGAGGGACCTATGAGGTAACCATACAAGGAAGTTATGAGACCTATGAGAAAACCTTTCCCAAGGAAGTTATGAGAGACCTATGAGTAACCATACAAGGAAGTTATGAGAGACCTATGAGTAACCATACAAGGAAGTTATGAGGGACCTGTAACTATACAAGGAAGTTATGAGGAATCTGTGAGTAACCATACAAGGAAGTTATGAGGGACCTATGAGTAACCATACAAGGAAGTTAGGGAGGACTTTGATAAACCATACAACGAAGTTATGAGGTACCTATGAGTAACCATAAAAGGGAAAGGGTTATGAAGGGACCTATGAGTAACCATACAAGGAATTATGAGGGACCTTGAGTAACCATACAAGGAAATTATGAGAGACCTATGAGTAGCCATACAAGGAAGGTATGAGGGATCTGTGAGTACCTACAAGGAAGTTATGAGGGATCTGTAGTACCATACAAGGAATTATGAGGGACCTATGAGTAACCATACAAGGAAGTTATGAGGGACCTATGAGTAACCATACAAGGAAGTTATGAGGGACCTATGAGTAACCATACAAGGAAATTATGAGGGACCTATGAGTAACCACACAGGAATTTAAATGAGACCTTTTGAGTAGCCATACAAGGAAGTATGGGGATCTGTGAGTAACCAAAAAGGGAAGTTATGAGGGATCTGTGAGTAACCATAAAAGGAAGTTATGAGGGACCTATGATAACCATTCAAGGAATTTAAATGGGGGACCTTAGAAACCATAAAAGGGAAAAGTTTATGAGGGACCTATGATAACCATACAAGGAAGCTATGGGGGACCTATGATAACATACATGAAGCAAATGAGGACCCATGAGTAACCATGTAGAAGTAAATTAGCGAGTAGCGTGTCCCAAAGGGTTAGGCAAGCGAAGAATTCCCCCATATAAGATCCAAGAAGTTGCATGTCTGACGATTGCCTAACCCTTGGGCCGACCTACCTCCACATTGGCCCAAATGTGCCCACCTACGACTGCTGCACCTCCGCTTACGATTATAAGCTCTCTCCGCATATGCCGAAACATCAAGATTGATGTACTGATCACATCGACTCAAGGCTGAGGGACTGTTACCTGATTCTACTCCTGTTCTTCAAGATTCTCCTTTGTATGGACTGATGAAGCCACTGTGGGCGAAACGTTTCCTCAATAAAAATACCAAGAGTTGCACTGTGTCTAATTTATCAGTACAATAAAGCAGAAGATCAGTACTGTACAATAACACAGAATACAGTACAGTAAAATAACGAAGAAAGCCAGATCACTACAATAACACAGAAGAACAGTACCGTACAATAACAAAGAAGACCAGTACAGTGCAATAACGCACGAGACAAGTAATACACAATAACACAGAGGAGAAGTACAAGAGCACAGAAGATCATTAAAGTACAACACAGAAGACCAGAATAACTCACAAGGCCAGTACAGTACAATAACACAGAAAACCAGTACAGTAAAATAATACAGAAGACCAGTTCTGTACAATAACACGGATGACCACTACAGTACAGTTACACAAAAGACCAGCACAGTACAATAACACAGAAGACCAGTGCAATACAATAACACACAAAACTAGTTCAATGCAATAACACACAAGACCAGTACTGTACGAAACCGGAGAAGACAAGTACAGAACAATAACACAGAAGACCAGTACAGTACAGTAACACAGAAGACCAGTACAGTACAATAACGCAGATCAGTTCAGTACAATAAGACAGAAAACCTGTACAGTACAATAAAGCAGAAGATCAGTACAGTTCAATAAGACACAAAACCAGTACAATACAATAACAGAGAAGACCAGTACGGTACATTAACAGAAGAGTAGTACAGTACAATAACACAGACCTCTACTGTACAATAACATAGAAGACCAGTACAGAACAACTACACAGAAGACATGTGCAGCACAATACCACAAAAGACCAGTCCAGTACAATAGCAGAGAATACCAGAACAGTACAATAACTCAGAACACCAGTACAGTACAATAATGCACAATACCAGTACAGTACAATAACACGCAAAACCAACACAGTACAATATCACACAAGAACAGTACAACATAATAGCACAGAATACCAGTACAATACAATAACATAGAAGACTAGTACAGTACAATAACACAGAAGACCAGTACAGTACAATAAGACAGAAGACCAGTACAGTACAATAACACAGAAGACCAGTACAGTACAATAACACAGTAAAGAAGAACAGTACAATAACACAGAAGAGCAGAACAGTACAACAACGCAGAAAACAAGTACTGTACAATAAGACAGAAGAGCAGTACAGTACAATAACACAGAACACCAGTGCACTGCAAATGAAACATTAGACCTGTACAGTACGAAAATCAAGAGGACCAATACAGAACAATAACAAGAAACCACAGTACAGTGCAGCTTTGAAATGGGCCCAGTACAAAACAGTACTCAGGGAAGTCCAGAACAGTTCCAATATAGTACAAAATCCAGTACAATAAAATAATACAGAAGACCAGATACAGTACCCACCCCCCCCCCCCCCCCCCCCCCCCCCCCCCCCCGCCCCCCCCCCCCCCCCATTAATTACAGAAGACCCTGCGCACGTACGCAATAATTCTGAACACCAGTACAGGAAAAGGTAGCAGGAAACGGACCAAGATGAAAGAGGGGACTGCTGTGGAAAAACTGTTGTGAGAAAAACAATCTAATGCATTCTACGTGTAACACGACGATTGTGAGTCGGGACTACTGGGATCGTCACGGACGAACGGACACCCGAGGAAGGTAAGATAAATATTGTTGTTGGAACACAAAAATGGTATAAAATTACCGGCAGGTTGTTACGTAAGACACACTGCAACAGTTAGGTAGCTTTATTTCGAGGACGTTTCGCCCTACAACAGTAGAGCTTCTGTGCAGTCGATCGATTACAGAAAAGTTGATAGGGAGCTTGCTGCAGAGACTTGAATGAAGGGACGATGTAATCAGTCCATCACCTTTGTCATGTTTTGATTGGTTCAGTCCCCTCAGTCTGGGAAAGAGAAGAGTATAGTTCATAGTTCAAACTTACATTGTATCTACATTGTACTGTTATCTACACTTTCTGACAGGTATTGAGTTGGCTAAATTCCTCACTGAGAGTTCCATTACAATCTGACGTTTTGAATCCAATATGACCTACTATCTTTGTGTCTCATCGGCGATTTTGCTCATTTCCACTAGTAATTCCCTCATCAAGATCATCTGGATATATTATTTTAAACACCAACGGGCCTAAATTTGATTCCATGTCGGGCTACGCATTGTTAAGATCCCCTCTCGGTTTTAACCCATTGTAAGCATAATCTCTGCTTCCGATTAGGGAGCATGACTCGAGCCATAACAGCTCTCAGCGCGCGCCCCTCCAATGCCCATTGAGCTGCCACTTTCTTTACACAGTCTCTGGTGCGGACACTCCTATGCAAAAGGCACTTAAGTAAAATCTAAACTAAAACAATATCGCGTTCTTTACCATGATCAACGGCCTTCGCGCAATAAGCTTTATGAAGTAGGTTAATAAATTAGTTAGGCCGGAACAGCCCCTGTGGAATCCATGCTGAGGTATCATTAATCAAGTATGCTTATCCGCAGAAAATTTGACTAGTTAATTTGCCTACAATTGAGCGGCAGGCTATATTGGCGGTTATTTGACGTAACGACTTGTCCCCGTGCTTTAAAAATAGGAATTACAATAGCCAATGTTCCACTTATCAGACACTACACCTGTTTGAGAGAAATATTAAAATATATTAGTTCAATGTTTCACAAAGTTCCACTTTACACTCTTAAAGGGACCCCTCTGGAAAAAGTTCATCTGGGCGCCAGGGATTTTTTTTGCTTCAGTCGGTCTATTGTTTGTTAACCATTACGCTGGGTGTGACCTAGTGTTGTTGCATAATTTGTCGTCTTCACTGCCCACTATTAAAAATTTATTACTGGGATACTGTCAGTGTCTTCCTGAGTTTGAAAACTGGAAGGAAAATAATTTTAAGAATAGAGCACATTTCATTGTCGTGTCAGTAAGATGCCCCATAGTTATTTTTAAGGGGACCTATCTCTATGTGCTCGTAACTTTTGTTCGATTAAACCTGGAAAAAACTTTTTCATGGGTTAGTTTCGATCCCTAGCAACTTTAATTTCATAGTCTCCCGTTTTATGCTTTTCTTATCCCCTTATTAACGTCCTCGTAATGTCAATATACTGATTCATAAGATTGGACCACTCACCTCTTTTTGATGCGCCTCTAAAATTCCTTTTTTCTGTTCACTAGAAAAAGATATTTGAGCCTATTATTCATCATTTTTGGTTCAATTCTTTTCGATTATTTTCTTATACGGGAAGTAAGATGTTCCTTTGGGCAGCATGTACTGTGTTTAGATAACTCAATTATTGATAGGTCGTTTCTTTCCCCAGTCTACAGATGAAAAGTGTTCCTCTAGCACATTGTAATGATAAGCGAAAATTGGGGTACTATTAGGTCTGTAGTTATCCCTATACATCATAACTTTCCATTGTGAGTCGCACTAAGCACCAAGCTCGTCTGATAAATTTCTGAATTATCCAACAAGTGAATCATTGTTTTCCACTAACCAAGTGTCACAGCAGAGGGTTATTACCCCTGGTAGGCTCTTGTCACAAACTGCTTCAAAATACAACCCTGAAACTACGCTCTAAAAAAGTCATTAGACTTCCAAATTCCCTGTCTAAAAATCCAGTCATCTTGACTTAGAAGTTACAAGTCTCCTAGAATTACATCATTCATCGTGCATTGTGGCCTTAACAATTTTCCTCCCTCTGTACTCTTCCTGGTCTCTATCCAACTTTGGGGGAGGTATAACACGCTTTAAAATTAATTTTCGATTTTGCCCCTGAAATATTCTACCCAAACAGAATCAGTATGTGTTTCAGGTACTTTATACCAGTTTTTATGCAATACAATTTAAACGATCCGGGACAGAGTGCCATCCCACCCCAATTTCCGATATTTCTGTTTACTTGGAACAATTTAAAACCCTGACTGAAAATGTTAACACAGAAGGGACCAATTACAGAAAAATAAGTAAGAAGACCAGTACAGGCAATAAGACTCAGGGACCAGTAATGTGACCGAATTAACCAAGAAGAGTATACAGTACAATAACTCAGAAGACATTTAAAGTTACAACTCAGCACCCTGAACGTGCCAGTACAATACAAATAAACACACAAGACCAGTACAATACAATAAAAACAACCCAAGACCATGTACAGTATAATAACTATGTGTCGTACCACTAAAGACTAGTACAGTGCAATATTAAAACTGAAAGGCCAATACATTTCAATAACACAGAAATAAGAATAGTTCATAAACACAGAAAATAAGAGAGCAGTACAATAACACAGAAGACCAGTACTGTACATTAACGTACAAGACCCATTACAGAACAATAATCACAAGACCCTACAAATAAAATAAGACACAAGAACATTCAGTACATTGACGAGAAAACCAAAAGTCAATAAAAAAAAAGACCAGTACGTACAATAACACAGAAGACCAGTACAGTACAATAACACAGATCACCAGTACATGCAATAACACAGAAGACATCAGTACAAAAACAACAAGGGGCCGTACGTACAAAAAACAAAAAATCCCAGTACCGCAATAACACAGAAAACCAGTACATCTAAAACAGAAGACCAGACAATAAAAAAAAGAAGAAAAAACCGCACAGTACAATAAAAACAAGAAGGGGGACTATAATAAGTCCAAGACCATTCGTACGATTTCCCAAAGGGAAACCAGAAAAGTACAAAAACAACCGTACACACTAACCCCAGAAGACCAGTAAAGTACAATACACAGAAGCCCCTACAGTACAATAGCACAGAGTGGTACAGTTCAAAAAAAAAAGAAAACCAGAACAGTAAATAAAACAGAAAACCAGACTTTACAATTAACCAGGACCCGTTCAGTACAATAAACACAGGTTACCCGTACATACTGCTAACAAAAGACCTACAGTAAAAAACACAGAGGATCATCCTCAGTAACACAAAGCCAAAGGTTTGGTAATATTTGTAGGTAATGGAAAAAACCCCTTTTATGTTTAGTGCGGGGAAATGCATTGGAATGGCAAGAGAAGGGGGCTACTGGATAAGTACAGGTCAGCCATAAAGTTGTCAGCTAAGGTAGGGATCCCTATCATTGTGATTTTTTTAAAAGGGGAGTGGGGAATGAACGGATGTCTAGGGGAATTGGTATAAATTGCGGTAGCAGGTACGGTACTTTCCCCTTTAAAGTTGGGGCCTGGGAGATAAAGAAGGTTTGGGGCACCAGTTAAATCTCCCTGGAAGGTGGGTCACTGGGAATAAAGAAGGTTGGGGCACCAGGGTTTTGTCTCCCGGGAATCCCCGGGTCACCGGGAGATAAAAAAGGGTTTGTCACCAGTTTAAGTCTCCCGGGAAGGTTGGGCCTGGGGGTAAAGAAGGGTTGGGGTTTCCAGGTTTAAGTCTCCCCCGGGAAGGTTTGGGGCCCCCGGAGATAAAGAAGTCTGGTACCAGGTTAAGTCCCCTGGAAAGCTGTGGTTTACCGGGAGAAAAAGAAGGTTGGGTCACCAGTTAATTCCCTAAATTGGGCCCGTTGTTCCCAATTTCCCCAGGTTTTAATCTCCCTGGAAACTTGTCCCCGGGGGGAAAAAGGTTGGTTTAAGGTTAAATCTCCCGGAAGCTGGTCACCAGGGTTAAGTCTCCCTAAAAGGTGTCCCAGGGGTAAAAAAGGTTGGGTCCCCCCTTTTTAGTCTCCCGGGGGTTTTGTCACTGGGAGATTAAGAAGGCGCCACCAGGAAATCTCCTTGGGGGGGGCACTAGAGAAAAAAAGGTTTGGATATCCAGTTATTTTGGGGGTTGTGCCCCGGGGGAAGATAAATAAGGTTTTGGGTCACTTTTTAAAGCCCTTGGGATTTGGGTCACGGGAATTAAGAACCCCGGGATTCCGGGAGAAAAGAGGTTGGGTACAATTTTAAATCCCCTAAATTGGGCATAGGGAAATTAAAGGAGGGGGGTCCCCGGGTTTTTGGTTAAATTCCCCCCGGGGATAATTTGGGGTCACGGGGGTTTTATAAAGAAATTTTGGGGCCCACCGGGTTTAAGTTTCCATGGAAAAGGTTGGGGTTTTTCCCAGGTTAAGTCCCCCGGAAAAAGGTTGTTCTCCCCGGGGGAGAAAAAAGAGGTTGGGTCCCCGGGTTTAAAGGTCTCCCTGGAAGATTGGGTCCAACCAAGGGTTAAAATCTGCCCTGGTTGGTTTTGGGGTCAAGGTTTTTTAAATTCCCCCGGGAAAGGGTTGGGGCCCCCGGGGGTTTAAGACTTCCGGGAAAGGGGTTTTTGTCCCGGGGGGGATAAAAAAAGGGGTTGGGGTTAACCGGGTTAAGTCTTCCTGGGGGAATTTTTGTGTCAGGGGGGATAAAAAAGGCGGGTTTTACCAGGTTAAATCTCCCTAAAGGGTTTTTTTCCCGGGGGGTTAAAAGAAGGGTTTTGTGTCAAAAGGGTTTAAGTCTCCCTAAAAGGTTTTGGGGCATGGGAGAAAAAAAAAGGTTGTGTCACCGGGTTTTAAAGTTCCCGGAAGGTTGTGTCACCGGGGGGTAAAAAAGGGTTTTGGGTAAACCGGGGGAGTTAAAAAAGGTTGGGGTTTCCCCGGGTTTTAATTTTGGGTCTCCTAAAATTTATTTTTTTAGTTTTTTTTTGTGTTTATTTTTTGTTATTTATTGTTTTTTATTTTTTTCCTTTTTCGGGTTGATTTTTTTTGTTTTTAAATTATTCAAAATAGAGTTAATTTTCAAAAAACAGTTGATTCTGCATACTTCCCTCTTTTTATAACATTTCTTCCCCCTTTTCCATATACACAAATTTCCTTTTCATTTACACTATTTTTCTCTTTAATATACTTTTAACTTCCTCTTTCATTTCCCTATTTTTCCCTTTTTATACCAAACTTCCTTTTTTCATATACATTTACTTCCTTTTCATTTACACTATTATTCTTTCTAATATTGTTCCTCTTTCTTTTATACACAAATTTTCCTCTTTCATATCCCACTACTTGTCTTTTGTCCCTCTGGTTAACCTTTTTTTTAATTTATTACTTTGCGTTTTTTCTTTTAATAGCAAAAATTGGAAAATGAACGTCCTTTTTTTTTTTAGGCCCTTTTTTCTTATTAAAAATTTATTTAAATTTATTTAAAAAGGCCCCTTAAGCTTTAATTGGAGGGTTTAGTAAACCCTCCCGCCCGCGGTCCCGGGTTGTAGGGTTTTAGCCGTGATGTTCGTTGGTTATTCCCCCCCTTTTTCCCCCCCCCCTTTTTATGTTCAAAATTATATCGAGTTTTGGTGGGTTCCCCGTCACGTGACCCACTTGACCTGTATCCCTCAAGGTTGGGGGGCAGAAGTGAAAAAGGGTAGCGGGCCAACGAGAA
Organism: Cherax quadricarinatus; assembly: GCF_026875155.1. Lineage (NCBI taxonomy): Eukaryota > Metazoa > Arthropoda > Malacostraca > Decapoda > Parastacidae > Cherax > Cherax quadricarinatus. Next base: position 9,236 of record NW_026472417.1, read on the forward strand.
AACCCCTGCTGGGTTTTGGGTTTAAGGGCCCAAGGTTTTTTAACCCGGGGTTTTTTGGCCCCCTTTTTTTGGGTTTTATTCGGACTGTTTCCCAAATTTGGGAAAAAGACTTCATACTTTAAAATTTTAATCTCTTTTTCAAAATTTTTTTGTATTTGGTTTCCCTCCTAATCATCTTTTTATGAAAGTTTTTTTATTTTGGAAAATTTTTAGAACATCCCAATTTTTTTAACTTATATACGAAAATTTTGTATATTTTTTTGGGGCTTTTTTTTGGGTTTTTTTAAATATATTTAATTAAAATTAGGCATTCCAGGATAAATTTTTACCCCTTTTAAACCCCTCTGACAAAGTTGTTGGCTCTTTAAAAAAAAGGAAATTTGTGGTTACAATACTTGGGTGTAACACTACTTCCTCTTTTTATAAAAACTATTTTCTTTTTCATGTTTCGCTGCTTCACCCAAAAAAAAAAAAAAATTTAGCCTCTTAAAAAATAGGCAAAAAAAAGATTCAGTTGTTTTAAAACCCACCGATGGGTTATTGCCATCTGGTTTTTCGCTTTTTTAATCCAAATTAACCCAAATTTTGAAATTTTTAAAAAAAAAAAATAATAATAATAATTTAAGGGAGGGGGGGGGTGGGGGACCAGGTGTTTTCAGTTGGGAAAAAAATATAAATGAAAAAGTATTTAGATAAGGGTTAAAGGGGCTTTGGGCAAAAATTTTTGGGTTTGGAAAAAAAAGGGGAAAGACAGGGTGGATAGGGGGGAAAAGTTGGGAGGGGTGTTGCAAGTGTATGGTATAGGAGGAGGTTTTTTGAAAGCAGGGGAAGGTTTTTACGGGATATGAGGCTCAAGTTAGAGTATGTAGGGGAAAGGGGGGAAAAATTTTTTCCCCCGTAAAAATTTTGGCCTTAGACAAAGATGTGTGATGTCACCCTGGTTGTTTAATATATTTATAGATGGGGTTGTAAGAGAAGTAAATGCGAGGGTCTTGGCAAGAGGCGTGGAGTTAAAAGATAAGAATCACACACAAAGTGGGAGTTGTCACAGCTGCTCTTTGCTGATGACACTGTGCTCTTGGGAGATTCTGAAGAGAAGTTGCAGAGATTGGTGGATGAATTTGGTAGGGTGTGCAAAAGAAGAAAATTAAAGGTGAATACAGGAAAGAGTAAGGTCATGAGGATAACAAAAAGATTAGGTGATGAAAGATTGGATATCAGATTGGAGGGAGAGGAGTATGGAGGAGGTGAACGTATTCAGATATTTGGGAGTGGACGTGTCAGCGGATGGGGCTATGAAAGATGAGGTGAATCATAGAATTGATGAGGGAAAAAGAGTGAGTGGTGCACTTAGGAGTCTGTGGAGACAAAGAACTTTGTCCTTGGAGGCAAAGAGGGGAATGTATGAGAGTATAGTTTTTACCAACGCTCTTATATGGGTGTGAAGCGTGGGTGATGAATGTTGCAGCGAGGAGAAGGCTGGAGGCAGTGGAGATGTCATTGTCTGGGGCAATGTGTGGTGTGAATTATAATGCAGAGAATTCGTAGTTTGGAAGTTAGGAGGAGGTGCGGGATTACCAAAAACTGTTGTCCAGAGGACTGAGGAAGGGTTGTTGAGGTGGTTTCGGACATGTAGAGAGAATGGAGCGAAACAGAATGACTTCAAGAGTATATCAGTCTGTAGTGGAAGGAAGGGGGGTAGGGGTCGGCCTAGGAAAGGTTGGAGGGAGGGGTAAAGGATGTTTTGTTTGCGAGGGGCTTGGACTTCCAGCAGGCATGCGTGAGCGTGTTTGATAGGAGTGAATGGAGACAAATGGTTTTTAATACTTGACGTGCTGTTGGAGTGTGAGCAAAGTAACATTTACGAAGGGATTCAGGGAAACCGGCAGGCCGGACTTGAGTCCTGGAGATGGAAGTACAGTGCCTGCACTCTGAAGGAGGGGTGTTAGTGTTGCAGTTTAAAAACTGTAGTGTAAAGCACACCTTCTGGCAAGACAGTGATGGAGTGAATGATGGTGAAAGTTTTTCTTTTCGGGCCACCCTGCCATTGGTGGGAATCGGCCAGTGTGATAATAAAATAAAATAAAATAAAATAAAATAATAATATTAAATTATAATAAATTACAATATAATATTTGCGACCACTGTCAGCCTCAGAGTTATCTCTGAGTTACCAGACTTGCCAGGTGGAGGCCAGTGTTACGAGACCTTGCCAGGTGGAGGCCAGTGTTACCAGACCTTGCCAGGTGGAGGCCAGTGTTACCAGACCTTGCCACGTGGAGGCCAGTGTTACCAACCTTGCCAGGTGGAGGCCAGTGTTACCAGACCTTGCCCAGGTGGAGGCCAGTGTTACCAACCTTTCCAGGTGGAGGCCAGTGTTACCAGACCTTGCCAGGTGGAGGCCATGTTACCAACCTTGCCAGGTGGAGGCCTTTTTACCAGACCTTGCCAGGTGGAGCCAGTGTTACCCGACCTTGCCAGGTGGAGGCCGTGTTACCAGACCTTGCCAGGTGGAGGCCAGTGTTACCAGACCTTCCCGGGGAGGGCCCGTGTTACCAGACCTTGCCAGGTGGGGGGCCAGTGTTTCCAGAA
>NW_026472418.1:0-11749 GCF_026875155.1 Cherax quadricarinatus
TTCTGGAGCCTATTTTGAAATTGGAATATTTTGAACTTTGTGTTAAATTGGCCAAATTAACAATTTCCGATCACTTTATTTTGTAGTTGAAACAGTTGACTTGGCGATTTCTTGTGCTCAATCGATAGAATAGAAGTAATACTAGTGAAATAGCTAAGAATTTGGTTGATTGGAATAATGTAATTGGCCTAAAATGGGAGTCAAAGTCGGCAAAATCGCCGATTCGTAAATATCGCTGACACATCAAAATTCGCGAGAGCATAATTTCGTCAATTTTCCACCAAATTTCGTACTTTTTGTTTTATTACCTTCACAAAAAGATTCTCTACGATTTCATAAGAAAAAATAACAAATTTTTTTTTTTTAAATTCTTGGACACTGGGGCACCACTTCAGATTTGGGCCTTGGACCCTGAAAGGGTTAAGGACCCCAATGGAAATAAGTTAGACAGTCTTCGATGACACTGACTTTTTTGGGTTATCCTGGGTGGCAAATCCTCTGGGGTTAATTGTTTCTTGGTATTCTCAATAAGCCACACCAACAACGGTGCTACAGCAGCAGCAGCAGCAGCTGACAGTGCTACAGCAGCAGCAGACGATGCTACAGCAGCAGCAGACGGTACTACAGCAGCAGCAGACGGTACTACAGCAGCAGCAGCAGCAGCTGACGGTGGTACAACAGCAGCAGCAGCTGACAGTGCTACAGCAGCAGCAGACGATGCTACAGCAGCAGCAGACAATGCTACAGCAGCAGCAGACGGTACTACAGCAGCAGCAGCAGCAGCTGACGGTGGTACAACAGCAGCAGCAGCTGACAGTGCTACAGCAGCAGCAGATGATGCTACAGCAGCAGCAGATGGTACTACAGCAGCAGCAGCAGCTGTACCACCAATAGTAGCGATGGTTGATTGGGGTTTATTATACAACCTGGCCAGCTCGGAGACACGCACTCCACTTTCATACTTATCAATGATCTCTTTCTTCATCTCTATAGTAATTCTCACCCTTATTCCTGTAGGGTTGGCACTAGAAGCTTTCTTGGGGCCCATGGTCACTTATTTTCCAGATAAAATCACCAAAAACACTGTAATAATATGAAATGTTCCGATTGTATGCTTGGATGTTACCGCGGAGGCTGGCTGGTAAACAATGCCACCGGCGGCACATGTGAGGCTGGCTAAGGGTGCACATTGGACGCATCTCGGACGAAGAGCGGTGAGCGGGTTTTTGAGCGGTATGCGAGGCAAAATTTTTGCGATAAAAGCGAGCGGTATGCGGATTGAACATTATGCGATGCGTACGGTATGCGGGGGTCCACTGTACATAACAAAATCATCTAGATATGCATCCACTCCTTCTAAATCATTGGTCAGCAGGTTCATCAGGCGCTGAAAGGTAGAGGCCGCATTACACAACCCGTAGGGCATAACACGATAATTGAATAATCCTCCTTGTATAGTAAATGCGGATATTTCTTGGGCTTGCTGGGTAAGCGGCACTTGGTAATAGCCCCTTAATAAATCCAGGCGGGTGACATAGGCGGCTCCTGATACTCTGTCTATTAGATCATCAATAAGGGGTAGTGGGAAACCATCTGGTACCGTGAGAGCATTAACCTTACGATAATCAGTGCACATTCTAGAAGTTCCATCAGGCTTGGGAACTAATATACAGGGCGAGGCCCACGGACTTTTACTCCGTTCTATGAGTCAATGGGACAACAAAAATTCTACTTCTTTGTTTAATGTTTCTTGTTTGAGTGGACTTGCCCTATAAGGTGACTGTTTGCAAGGCTTTGCTCCTTGTACATCTATGTCGTGAATTCCCAATGTACAACACCTAGGGACGTCATCGAATAAAACCTCATAACGTAATATCGAGTCTTTGATATCTTTGGCTTTCTTCAAATCAAGGTCCATAAGAAAGGTATCAAGAGATTGCAATGTCTCTGAATTTTTGAAACGTACTTCTATTGCTTTAGAGATACTGGGCAGACTTACATTTTCAGTTTCAGCTAAAGGAAGAACTGTCGAAACTGGTACGATACTAGGGTGGTAAGCCTTGAGTTGGTTTACGTGATAAGTACGTTTTGCTTTTCTCTTTCCTGGAGTTTGAAGTACATAATTTACCTCATTGAGCCGTTCAATCACTTCCAAAGGACCTTCGTATCTAGGTTGCAGAGCGTGTCCAGGTAAGAATTTCTGTGCCATCACACTGTCACCTGGTTTGAAGAAACGAGAGCGTGTGTGTTTGTCAAAAACAATGCTTCATCTTGGATTGGGCCTTAGCTAAGTTTTTTGAGGCTAATTCCCTCAGTTGTGACAAATGCTTTTGCATTAGAGTTGGAGTTGTTTTAAGCGAGGGTTCGGATTTTCCGGTCCATGAATCTTTTAGTACGGCGAGGGGGCCGCGTACTTGGTGTCCATAAATTAATTCAAATGGACTAAACCCAGTGCTTTCTTGTTCGCTTTCCCTTAAGGCGAACAAGAGGAATGGTATTCCTTCGTCCCAATCTCTGGAAAACTGCTCGCAGTACGCTCTCATCATTGATTTTAATGTTTGATGAAATCGTTCGAGGGCTCCTTGCGACTGAGGGTGATAAGCAACAGAAAATACGGACTTAATTCCGAGGCGAGATAAGGCATCACGAAACATCTTAGAGGTAAAATTTGAACCTTGATCGGATTGAATTATTTGGGGAATCCCCACCTGTGAGAAAAATTTTTGCAAAGCTCGAACAATGATGCGAGAATTAATTTTTCTCAAAGGGATGCCTCTGGATATCGAGTAACGACATCCATAATTGTAAACAGATATTGATTCCCTTGTTTAGTCCTGGGTAACGGACCAACACAATCTATTATCAGGCGTGAAAAGGGCTAAACCACTGACGGGAATCGGAATGAGGGAACTGGTGGAGGTGTGTGTGAAGGTTTGCCGGTCACTTGGCAGACTTGACAACCTTTTAGATAGCTTTCCACAGTCTCCTTCATTCTGGGCCAATGAAAATGCTTGGCTATTTTGCCCAGCATTTTCTTTACTCCCAAATGTCCTCCCATGGGACCATGGTGGGCGAAACTAATAGCCAATTCTCTAAAGGTGCTAGGTAGCACTACTAGATGTTTGCTGGTAGCCAGATGATCGTCGGAAGACAAAAGAGACTTTTCCTTTCTCATTAATATACCATTAGCAAGATAGTAACAATTGTCCAGGTCTTGGGCGTCGTCTTCTGTAATAGCTATCTCTCGTAATTTCTCTAGGGATGGATCAAGGAACTGATTCCTTATTAAATCTTCTTTCGATAGCATTTTAATATCAAAATCTTGAAAAGGGCCAATCATAGAATATTTCAGATTTGAAGATCCGGGTTGTAAGGATCGGCTGAACAATAAATCGAGACCTAAAAACTTCGCCTTCACTTAGGACTTCAGTTGATAAAGGATTTTGAGGCGCTCTAGACATTGCTCTAGTTATAACATTGAGAGGAAATAAGGTAGGAGCCTCTTTTCGAGCTTCTATGGCACAGTTAATGTCAGTAGAATTATCAATAACTATAGGCTCTCGGCTTATACCCGGATAGTCTAGATCATTGCCTATGAGTAAGTCAACGCCCTGAATAGGGAAATTTTCACTGGATATACCAACCGACACAAAGCCAGTATAGGTTGGTGTTTGGATGTATATCCTGTGAAGAGGCACTCTTATAATGGCGCCTCCATAGGCTTCTAATAAGACATCTAGCTTTGTGCGAGTCATATCACTTACGGGAAGTATGTCCTGCTTCAACAATGTTAAATAACTTCCAGTATCACGGAAGGAATTAATTTCAACTAATTGAGTCTCGATAAATTAGACACATGTGCAACTCTTGGGAATCTTTATTGAGGAAACGTTTCGCCACACAGTGGCTTCATCAGTCCATACGTAGGAGAAACTTGAAGAACAGGAGGAGAATGAGGTAATCAGTCCCTCAACCTTGAGTCGATGTGTTCAGTCCATCAATCTTGAATAGAATACGGCATATGAGCGGAGAAGCAGCTTATAAACCGTACGGTTTATAAGCTGCTTCTCCGCTGATATGCCGTATTCTATTCAAGATTGATGGACTGAACACATCGACTCAAGGTTGAGGGACTGATTACCTCATTCTCCTCCTGTTCTTCAAGTTTCTCCTACGTATGGACTGATGAAGCCACTGTGTGGCGAAACGTTTCCTCAATAAAGATTCCCAAGAGTTGCACATGTGTTTAATTGAGTCTCGTCTATTCCAACTTTCACTTTAGCAAAGTAGGGACTCATAGCTGAGCAAATATCTTTTTCTGAAACAGCTCTAGTATTTAGTCATCTAGAATGACTACTGATTCGTTCTTGTGAACCTTGTTCGGTACTAGGGTTCACTTTCTTTTGAGTTGTCGATGAAGATATTACCTGTGTTGGGAAACGAAGTTGCTCGTTCCTGGTATCCCTCTCTAGCCAATAACAGTGTTTCCTTAAATGCCCTTTCTTATTACAATAAGTGCAGTTCAACTCACTGTTATGCCTTAGTGGTTTTGAACTTTTCCTAGAGTTAGATCTAAATTTATTATTAATGGGCGTGGAGGCATCATAGGAGGTCGGGTAAGGATTCTGTATGCGATGCATCTCTGTAAGATTGGATCGTCCTTTCTTAGGGGCATATTTAGTCACTGTTTCCTTACTTTTTGTTTCGCCAATCAATTGTTGAGATATTTCATAATTATCGGCAAGCGAGGCTGTTTCTAGTATATTTACTATGGGGCAATTAATCAAATACCTATGCAAGTCTTCTGGTAAATTATTATAGAAATCCTCATGCAGGATCAATTGGGAAAGACTTTCCATAGATTTACAGTTAGAAGCTCTACACCATCTCTCAAGAGCGATTTTCTTTTCACGAGCAAAATCCACATATGACTGAGTTGGCTGGCGTTTTAATGCTCTAAAGGTTTTTTGATAACTTACTGGGAGGAGATCATAAGCCTCGAGGATAGCCTTCTTAACGGAATCATAATCCACATATTTCTCAAAAGGTAACGTAGCTGTACAACTTTGAGCTTTACCAGACAACGAAGTATGTAATAAGGTTGCCCAGTGTTGTCGGGACCAGCGCATAGCACGTGCTTGATTCTCAAAGACTTCAAAATAAGTATCTAAATCTCCATCATTAAATCTTGGAACCATAGATGCAGCTATTTGTATATTGAAAGAATCATTTGAGGATTCAGTATATCTTTCACTCACATTTCCTTGTTGTTGTTGTCTTATATAGAGGAGCGTTTCCCTTTGAAAGTCTTCTTCATTTAATTTACGCTGAGCCTCAATTTGAGCAGTCTGTAAAATAAATAGTCTCTCTAATTTCTCAAACTGACTTTGAGAAATATGCCCTGATGGTATCGAAAATGAGGGAATTGAACTGGCGGTATGTGGATATTCCTTTGGACGTGCACCTTGGTGAGGGCCAGGCTGACCATTAATAGGAATTCCTTCAGTAACGGGCGAATGCTGAACAGCGGCTGCACCCTGCAGTACTTCATCTTCTTTATTAGAGGCCAAAGCGGGACCTAATCTATCTGATTCAATTTCAAGATCAACTCTTTGAAATTGTTCTTCTAATACTTCGATTCTCGACTGGTAGCTTACTTGAGAAACTAAACTTTCAGAGTCAGAATCTCCTGCTACATGATGGTTAGAGGCCCCTGGAAACAATTTGTTTCTAATTATTGCCCTTACGGTATTGGCTGTGTAATATCTATCGTATGGTACCTCTATAACAAGCTCAGATACCCCACCAAATGACTACCTCACCGGCAACTACCCGAACACACTGTTCCTAGCTCCGACTAACCCATACGAAGTCTCCCTTATTATCAACACACTAAAAAACAAGGCAGGAGATTTAAATACCTTACCACCCTTTATATACAAAAAAGTGTCACAAGTGCTATCACCAATCACTGCAACACTCTTTAACAAATCCATTGAATCCTCCACCTTCCCTACAGTACTCAAAATAGCAAGGGTCACCCCGATCCACAAAGCAGGAGACCAAACAGAGTTGAATAACTATAGGCCAATATCCAACTTACACCCTCTCTCAAAAATCTTTGAAAAATTAATTCATAAACGAATCTACTCCTACCTTATCTCCCAAAACATACTCAACCCCTGCCAATTTGGATTCAGGCCTAATAAAAATACTAATGATGCTATATACACATGCTAGAACATATATACACTGCAAATAGAGAAAAAAGAAGTCCCACTGGGGATCTCATTGACTTACGTAAAGCTTTTGATAACAGTTGACCATGACTTGCTCCACGTAAAATTGTCACACTATGGTATAAGAGGGCACTCCCTCAACTACCTCAAGTCATACCTTAGCAACAGAAGCCAATATGTGTACGCAAATGGGGCAAACTCTTCTGCACAACCAATTACAGTTGGTGTCCCACAGGGAAGTGTCCTTGGCCCTCTTCTCTTTCTCCTATACATAAATGACCTACCAAACGCTTCGCAATTACTCAAACCCACACTATTTGCAGATGACACTACATACGTCTTCTCTCACCCGAGCCCAGTCACGCTAGCCAATACTGTAAACACCGAATTACAGAAAATATCTACCTGGATGAGGACTAACAAACTTACACTAAACATTGACAAAACCTACTTCATTCAGTTGGTAACAGAGCTACAGATGTCCCTCTTTAAAATAATGATAAACGGATCACCTATCACAAAGCTAACAGAGGGAAAATTCTTAGGAATCCACCTTAATAATAGACTCAAATTTCATACACATATACAACAAATTTCTAAGAAAATTTCCAAGACTGTAGGCATACTATCGAAGATACGGTACTATGCTCCACAGTCAGCCCTCCTGGCCCTATATCACTCTCTTATTTACCCCTATCTCACCTATGGAATTTGTGCATGGGGCTCAACAACAAGTAACCATCTCAGACCACTAATTACCCAACAAAAGGCTGCAGTTAGAATGATAACAAATTCTCACTACAGCCAGCACACTCAACCAATATTCAATACACTAAACCTACTCACCATACAAAACATCCATACTTATTACTGCACCTATTACATACATAGAACACTTAACTCTGATATTAACCCTCCCCTCAAACATCTCCTTGCCAACCTCAACAGAACACATGACCATAACACAAGGCACAGATCACTCTTTGATGTTCCTCGTGTCCATCTCACACTATGCAAAAACTCAATGCACATAAAAGGCCCTAAAATCTGGAATTCATTACCTGTAAATATAAAAGAAACACTACCTGTTTATAAATTCAAGTCTCTTCTCAAAGATCACTTACTCACCCAAAACCAAATAAATACGAATAACTGAACCTTATAAATTGTATATCTTAAATGTTTCTCACAATTATATCACATAATGTTAAACCTAAAACCCAATCTAACTTTATTATTTTTTAAATACACTACCTAACAGAATACTCCATACGACTGAATGTACAACAATGCATGCAACCATATGACCTGTCTTTGTAATACTCACTTGTGCTTTATAGTAATCTGTTTACATTAATGTTTTATCACTGATTTCATCATTGCTTAGTTAATCTTAAGTTAATTTTAAGCCAGCCCGTAATGCTATGCATAGTATAAGTGGCTTTGGCATGCTGCTCTTATCTGTATTTTTTTGTACCTCTGTATGTGTGCCCAAATTGTTAATAAATAAATAAATAAATAAATAAATAAAACTGCCCTAAAAAAACTAAACAGATGACAGCTAAGAGACTGAACAGTCCCTGGCTAACATCCAGCATTCTCAAATCCATGAATACAAAACACTGATATGAAAAACAGTACAGAATGGGTCACATAACCAGAGACCAAACAAAACGTTACTCGTCAATCCTAACCAGCCTGATAAGAAGGGCAAAAAAACTGTATTATGAGAACAGATTATCCAACTTACGAGGTGATATAAAAAAGACCTGGAAGACCCTATCAGAAATTCTGGGAACAAAAAAGATATCACGAAATAGCGAAATAAAATTAGCAAAATCAGATGAACCCCAACTCCCACCAACAGAAACAGCAAACAGACTCAATGATTTCTTCTCCACTATAGGACAAAACCTTGCCAATAAAATCCCAAGCTCAGATACCCCACCAAATGACTACCTCACTGGCAACTACCCGAACACACTGTTCCTACTCCGACAACCCATACGAAGTCTCCCTATTATCAACACACTAAAAAAAAAAGGCAGGAGATTTTAAATACCTTACCACCCTTTATATACAAAAAAGTGTCACAAGTGCTATCACCAATCATTGCAACACTCTTTAACAAATCCATTGAATCCTCCACCTTCCCTACTGTACTCAAAATAGCAAGGGTCACCCCGATCCACAAAGGAGGAGACCAAACAGAGTTGAATAACTATAGGCCAATATCCAACTTACACCCTCTCTCAAAAATCTTCGAAAAATTAATTCATAAACGAATCTACTCTTACCTCATCTCCCAAAACATTCTCAACCCCCGCCAATTTGGATTCAGGCCTAATAAAAATACTAATGATGCTATTATACACATGCCAGAACATATTATTTTTTTTTTTTTTTATTATCACACTGGCCGATTCCCACCAAGGCAGGGTGGCCCGAAAAAGAAAAACTTTCACCATCATTCACTCCATCACTGTCTTGCCAGAAGGGTGCTTTACACTACAGTTTTTAAACTGCAACATTAACACCCCTCCTTCAGAGTGCAGGCACTGTACTTCCCATCTCCAGGACTCAAGTCCGGCCTGCCGGTTTCCCTGAATCCCTTCATAAATGTTACTTTGCTCACACTCCAACAGCACGTCAAGTACTAAAAACCATTTGTCTCCATTCACTCCTATCAAACACGCTCATGCATGCCTGCTGGAAGTCCAAACCCCTCGCACACAAAAACCTCCTTTACCCCCTCCCTCCAACCTTTCCTAGGCCGACCCCTACCCCGCCTTCCTTCCACTACAGACTGATACACTCTTGAAGTCATTCTGTTTCACTCCATTCTCTCTACATGTCCGAACCACCTCAACAACCCTCCTCAGCCCTCTGGACAAACAGTTTTGGTAATCCCCCACCTCCTCCTAACTTCCAAACTACGAATTCTCTGCATTATATTCACACCACACATTGCCCTCAGACATGACATCTCCACTGCCTCCAGCCTTCTCCTCGCTGCAACATTCATCACCCACGCTTCACACCCATATAAGAGCGTTGGTAAAACTATACTCTCATACATTCCCTTCTTTGCCTCCAAGGACAAAGTTCTTTGTCTCCACAGACTCCTAAGTGCACCACTCACTCTTTTCCCTCATCAATTCTATGATTCACCTCATCTTTCATAGACCCATCCGCTGACACGTCCACTCCCAAATATCTGAATACGTTCACCTCCTCCATACTCTCTCCCTCCAATCTGATATTCAATCTTCATCACCTAATCTTTTTATCCTCATAACCTTACTCTTTCCTGTATTCACCTTTAATTTTCTTCTTTTGCACACCCTACCAAATTCATCCACCAATCTCTGCAACTTCTCTTCAGAATCTCCCAAGAGCACAGTGTCATCAGCAAAGAGCAGCTGTGACAACTCCCACTTTGTGTGTGATTCTTTATCTTTTAACTCCACGCCTCTTGCCAAGACCCTCGCATTTACTTCTCTTACATCCCCATCTATAAATATATTAAACAACCACGGTGACATCACACATCCTTGTCTAAGGCCTACTTTTACTGGGAAAAAATTTCCCTCTTTCCTACATACTCTAACTTGAGCCTCACTATCCTCGTAAAAACTCTTCACTGCTTTCAGTAACCTACCACCTACACCATACACTTGTAACATCTGCCACATTGCCCCCCTATCCACCCTGTCATATGCCTTTTCCAAATCCATAAATGCCACAAAGACCTCTTTAGCCTTATCTAAATACTGTTCACTTATATGTTTCACTGTAAACACCTGGTCCACACACCCCCTACCTTTCCTAAAGCCTCCTGTTCATCTGCTATCCTATTCTCCGTCTTACTCTTAATTCTTTCAATTATAACCTCTACCATACACTTTACCAGGTACACTCAACAGACTTATCCCCCTATAATTTTTGCACTCTCTTTTATCCCCTTTGCCTTTATACAAAGGAACTATGCATGCTCTCTGCCAATCCCTAGGTACCTTACCCTCTTCCATACATTTATTAAATAATTGCACCAACCACTCCAAAACTATATCCCCACCTGCTTTTAACATTTCTACTTTATCCCATCAATCCCGGCTGCCTTACCCCCTTTCATTTTACCTACTGCCTCACGAACTTCCCCCACACTCACAACTGGCTCTTCCTCACTCCTACAAGATGTTATTCCTCCTTGCCCTATAAAACGAAATCACAGCTTCCCTATCTTCATCAACATTTAACAATTCCTCAAAATATTCCCTCCATCTTCCCAAAACCTCTAACTCTCCATTTAATAAACTCTCCTCCTCCTATTTTAACTGACCCAAAACCATTTGTTCTCTAGGCTTTCTTAACTTGTTAATCTCACTCCAAAACTTTTTCTTATTTTCAACAAAATTTGTTGATAACATCTCACCCACTCTCTCATTTGCTCTCTTTTTACATTGCTTCACCACTCTCTAACCTCTCTCTTTTTCTCCCATATACTCTTCCCTCCTTGCATCACTTTCTACTTGTAAAAACTTCTCATATGCTAACTTTTTTCTCCCTACTACTACTACTCTTACATCATCATTCCACCAAATCGCTCCTCTTCCCTCCTGCACCCACTTTCCTGTAACCACACTTCTGCTGAACACTCTAACACTACATTTTTAAACCTACCCCATACCTCTTCGACCCCATTGCCTATGCTCTCATTAGCCCATCTATCCTCCAATAGCTGTTTATATCTTACCCTAACTGCCTCCTCTTTTAGTTTATAAACCTTCACCTCTCTCTTCCCTGATGCTTCTATTCTCCTTGTATCCCATCTACCTTTTACTCTCAGTGTAGCTACAACTAGAAAGTGATCTGATATATCTGTGGCCCCTCTATAAACATGTACATCCTGAAGTCTACTCAACAGTCTTTTATCTACCAATACATAATCCAACAAACTACTGTCATTTCGCCCTACATCATATCTTGTATACTTATTTATCCTCTTTTTCTTAAAATATGTATTACCTATAACTAAACCCCTTTCTATACAAAGTTCAATCAAAGGGCTCCCATTATCATTTACACCTGGCACCCCAAACTTACCTACCACACCCTCTCTAAAAGTTTCTCCTACTTTAGCATTCAGGTCCCCTACCACAATTACTCTCTCACTTGTTCAAAGGCTCCTATACATTCACTTAACATCTCCCAAAATCTCTCTCTCTCTCTGCATTCCTCTCTTCTCCAGGTGCATACACGCTTATTATGACCCACTTCTCGCATCCAACCTTTACTTTAATCCACATAATTCTTGAATTTACACATTCATATTCTCTTTTCTCCTTCCATAACTGATCATTTAACATTACTGCTACCCCTTCCTTTGCTCTAACTCTCTCAGATACTCCAGATTTAATCCCATTTATTTCCCCCCACTGAAACTCTCCTACCCCTTCAGCTTTGTTTCGCTTAGGGCCAGGACAAACCCAAATTCTTTTCATTCATAA